>CANSZD010003969.1:0-7500 GCA_947648045.1 Beta corolliflora
CCCCAACTCCCACCTCAAACGCCAACTCACACCCCTCCCTCACCCTACCCCTTCCAAAATTTCACTCACAGCTTGAAAAAGGACAGACTCGCCAACCATACCCCCACCCCCTAACCCCACCTCACCAATAAAAAAAAACGTCAACTCCAAAGACTGTCAATTCAACTCAATCCACCTACACAACCACCCCGAAACCTCCTCCTCCTTCCCCAAAATGTACCCCTACCTCCTCCCACCCCCAACCTCAGCCTCTCAAACCTCTCCCTCCCCTTCCCAAGCCCTAAAACTGCCCCCTCCCCTTCCCCTCAACCCCCGAAATCCTCCTCGTACCTTCCTCCCATTCTGTTCTTTGTAAGTGTGTACCACAAAAATAAGGCTAAAAAGGTTTGGAGGCGTAACTCCTAGGTTTGTCGCTTATTAACAAAGAAAAACATCATTAGGCCATGTAATAATAGTGTTACAAATTACATGGTCATTTGCAACATTAACTTTTAATTTTTCAACCATAAATAATAAGCTAAAGACAGTAGTCCATTGTAAACTATATCCCAAAAAAAAACCTATTAACTCTTAATTACCTCCTCTCCTAATCTCTCTCCTTTCCTTCTTTCTCCCAACAACCCCACTTTCTCTCTCCTCTCCACCATTAACACCACTACCAATTATCCACTCAGCACCAGTACACTGTACACCACCATCGTCAATCCCCCATTCTCCCTCTAGATTTATGAAAATGTCGGTTTCAGCCTGATTGGTATCCCATTTGATGATTCTAAATAGTACAACCTGAAATGTCAAATCGAGGTCATTGCAATTGTTTATTGGAAGGGAAGATATATCAAGTATACTAAATTAGTTTGATTACAAAAATCAAAAATATAATTTTGACAGTATAAGAGCGGCGATAACTGAGTTACCATGTGAAGATCGAGATCTCACAGGGCGTGGAGTCAATTCCATACAAAAGAAAACTCTGGTTTTACCACTAACTGTGCTATAACATTAATATCCCCAATTCATGTTGCATAACTGAGTTCAATAAAAACCCTGCTGATGGCGGGAACTTAGGAACATGGGCCAATCGGGTGTCTCCGAAACTATGCATTTAGTAAACTTTGACACTGGAGGCGATCAAATCGCATCTTAAGGAGATAGATTGAGATTTTCTTTTAACCAATAAAAACTATAATCTTATTTTTATTACACACTAACTTATTGTGCATCGCTTGTTAATTGATATTAACTCCATATAAACAGTTTTATAGAGATATAGTGAACTTCTTATTAGCTTGATCCGTTCTGGCTTTAAATGAAACATTAGGTGAAATGACACCATTTATTGATCGAATTTTGACTCCACTCTATCGCCATTATATAAAGTAAAAACATAGTCAAGTGAGATCTTGTTAGATTCTCATTCTATACACACACCAGAACTTTTTTATATTTTTTAAGGTAAACAACCAAAGATATTAATGACAAAAAGAGCGCAAGGGAAGTTATGTAAAAAGCAAACGCTTCATCGAAAAATGAACTGAGGGGGTATATAATATATACTTGATGTTATTAACTAAAAAAAGATATAGTTAGTCTATATAAAATATAGTAAAATGATTTGAATTTTGATTCTTTAATAAAGTGTGAAGATGTAGGTTGTGTAGTATACCTGATACGTATTTTTAAACATATATATAAATAATGTAAAAAATAAATGAGGCAGAGAGTGGGTCCAATTTTGATATCAGTGTGTTTCATGATATAGTGAGTGTGTAAAAAATATAGTGGATTGTTGGGTTCATAAATGATTTAGTTTCCATATGATATAATATGTTTCTTTTGAATGATATATGAGTTTCTTCCTTTGGTGATATAGTGGGTTTCTGAATGATAAGTAGTGGATTGTTTCGAAATGATGTAGTTTCCGAATGATATAGAAGTGTTTCTAAATGAAATAGTGAGTTTAGGGCATGATATAATGGGCTTTCGAATGATATAGTGGATTAAGTCTACAAATTATAAGCATGCTTTTGGCCTTGCACACTAATAATAATGTAACCGTCCACGAAAAGTTTATTGAAATATCAATTACTTCCTCGTTTCTTTTTAAACATAACGAACTCCTTATCGAAAGTTTCATATTAATTGCACACATTTTCTTTTATTGGTATTTTCACCAATTCCACCTAAATTTGACATATACTCCCTCCGTCCTAAAAAAATACGTAATACTTGTAACCATACTTAGCTTAAGGTGATAAGTTGTATGTGGTTATCAAATGTTATTTTATTATAAAGTAGATGCGATAGGAGTTCATGGGTTGTTTCTTTTATTGGAGGAGAGAGAGAGTTGGGTAATTTTTTTATTGATAAAAGTAGAACGTGCCACAAAGGAGTGTAAAAGAAAAATAAAGTAATAGTGAGACCATGCTAAAAATACAAGTGTTCAAACTAATTTGGGACAAACATTAAAGGAAAGTGTTCAGACTATTATAATTCAAATATGTATAGATTAAGTTATATATGTTTGGTTTATTGGAGTTGCAATAGTAAGTTCATTTGGGTAGAAAGTGGATTTTTCACTAAAATCGACTCTAAACGAACCTAAACTTGAACTCTAATCAATTGCAAATCTAATTTCACATTAAAACTTCAAGTATGCATAAAGTAAATTGGTGTGTGTTAGTTTAGTTCCTATATGTGTAAGATCTTATTAGTTTTGGGAAGGAAACAGCTCAAATTCACAAAAATCGAAAAAATGAACCCAAACTTGGTACTTTGATCAATTTTACCTAAATTCTGACATATATAATTCAAATATGTATAGATTTGAGTGATATATGTTTGGTTTAGTTCGAGTTGGTAATAGTAAGTTCATTTTGGGTGAGAAAGGGGATTTTTCAACAAATCGAATTTCTAAACGAACCTTCCGTAACTTGAATTCCTAATCAATTGCACCTAAATTTCACATTAACACTGCAAGTATGCATAAAGTAAATGGTGTGTGTTAGTTAGTTCCTATATGTAAGATCTAATTAGTTTTGGGAAGTGAAATAGCTCAAACCCACAAAATCGACAAAATGAACTCCAAAACTTGCATTTGACCAATTCTACCTAAATTTGACATATAAAATTCAAATATGTATATATTGGAGTGATATATGTTTCGTTTAGTTGGAGTTGCAATAGTAAGTTCATTTTGGGTGAGAAAGTGGATTTTTCACCAAAATCGACTCCCGAAACGAACTCCGTAATACGTAATATCTAATCAATTGCACCTAAATTTTCACATTACACCCCCCAAGTATGCATAAAGTAATCTTGTGTGTTAGTTTTGTTCCTATATGTAAGATCTAGTTAGTTTTGGGAAGTGAAATAGCCTACTAGTACATAACTGACGCATTTGCGCTGGACATGTGAGGCTGCATTCATGCGCCGGACATGGGTCCGACGCCACAACTGTACGCAGACGCGGATACATCATCTCGGGTGTCGGATAATCATGCGACGTAAAACAAGCAAACTACCTGCGTCGGACACAAACTCGTTTTCTCCTTCCTAGACAAAGTGTGTAGCAAGCCGGTGGAAGATAATAGCGCTGGTCCTCGCTCCCGAGGTGCTAGTTCTCGTCCCGCCCATTTCAAACCCATGTCTTCCTAGCTTTAACTCTCCATCCTCTGGCCTCCTCGAGCATATTCAACAATGTGCCGACAATGGCATCACAAACATTTTTCTCAATGTGCATTAGATCAAGATAATGTCCGACTTCTAAACATTCCTAATATGGGAGGTCCTGCATCCTAGACCTTTTCTTGTATAAGTTCTTTGAGACACTTTTAAAGGGATTGCCAAACACCCAAGCCTAAATATCCTTTACCCGCCTAGAAACCGTTTTCCATGTAAAGGTACAGGGCTTCTCCTCATCTCCACTTTTCCGCTGAACAATTTTTCTTCTTACGAAATGGATGATCTAAAGGAAGCTATGTACGATAATGCAGTGGATATACATTCTTCCCACAATGATGTAATAGCTCATCAATCATATCCTCATCACAAACAGGGCATGTGTTCCTTCGCTTCCTTTAACGTGAGATAATCTATAAATTCCCAGTTAAGCACGAAATCATTAATCGTGCAAAATATCAAGGCACGTGAAATGTGAATTCGGGCCGTGATGATCAAATATCGAAACACCTTCATCCTATTAACAATTCTGTGTATCTTGAATGAGTGGGTCAAGATACACATCTATGTCGCTTTCCGGTCCGCTTTAGGACCCAGATAGTTAAAGCGATAGCAAGTAAGAATAAACTTACGCTTCTGACACATAACTGGGGGCCATTATAAATGGTTAGTAGAAGCTGCCAAGTGCTATGTTGGGTACCTAGGGTGCCAAATGGGTTCATCCCATCCGCACAAAAGTCCAAGCCTCAAGATTTCAGGTTCTTTACCAAAACTGGAAAACTTCAATGGATATTTTCCTCCAATATGGAGAATCGCCTGATGTCTAAGCATCCCATCTTCTTCCTCTCATCCGCATGCCACCTTTAATAATTTAGCATTGTTTTTATCCCAAAAATAAAACGCCCCAAATCTCGGAATGATTGGAAGATACTAAAAGAACCTTCCTCACGAGCTCTTTCTTCTCTTCTCACCCTCTCATCATCCCTCCTTGTCTCTGTACTGAGACTATCCACACCTTGGACACTCACCCAAATCCTTAGACTTATTTCTGATACAGTTACTAAATCATTTCGACATGCATGTATTTTCTCATATTCCATACCTAATGGACTTTACAACACCCCTTGCCTCATAGGTAGAGTATCAAACTTCATTCCCATCGTGTAGCAATTTGTAAAAAGTAAACAACTCACTTAGACTTTTATCCTATCCAACTATGCTTTTGATTTCATATTGAAAATGTAAGGATGCTGATAAGTTTAGCAAGGGAAATTCTTACACCCGGATACATAGGTTTGTCCGCTGCACTTGCAAATATCATACATATTCTACCATCACTCCTTTCATCCTCCAAATCGTAGTAACATCTCATCTACCCTATCATTCTCAATTATCCAATTCTATCATTCTCATCATCTACCCTATCATTATCATTCATTATCTTCTTTCGAGCATCAATCTCAACTCCTTATCATCAATGTGACTTCACATTCAAATCATCACAGTGCTTAGTGGAGCTCATCCCTCGATCATAAAACTCCACATGCCATGTCCACCTAGTATAGCGCTGTTTTTAAACCCACGACGAATCAAATGATCCTTTAATTTGATCCACATCACGATACCCTCTAGAGTTATTGCAATCACAACAAGGAATACAGACTAACTTTGACTCATTCAAGGATTGATGTCTCCAATGCAATCCTCGATAACTGAATCAACCCTCAGAGAAATGTCGCTGAAATCTGATTACCAAGTACATCCAGGTTCGATCCATATTCATACACTAGAGACACCAAACAAGAACACAATATAATCGATCATCACATCATTCAAAGTGTCTTTATCAAATGCAACACATGAACATTCGTCCTTATCACTCCAACTAAATCTATCCTTCGAGCCTCATCCACTAGTGAATGAACGTTTCGTTTTCAACCCCAAGAAAATCGAGCAAAGATTTCCTTACAGTTCTCCAAGTACACGATGAAGATAGTAGGTAACCATCAACATATGTACCCAGAGAACGCTTGTGAAACGTAGCCAGATCTTCTAGAATCGAAAACCAAACATTCATTCACATCCTGGGCGAGATAAGAAACTCAAAGACAGTCCCAAAACTTTGACTATTCAAGACTTACTCCTAATGTGGAGTAAGCCTCTAATCTATATCTAGTGCAAATGATGCACATTGCAATTAAATAAAGAATAAACCAATCCATTCCTTAGATTTCCTTCCCACCTCTATTAAGGTATGTCCTTACATAGGTTTGGTCGCAATTCAACATGTACTTTCCTAATCACATAATAACCAAACAATAATTTACACATACTTTCCGCAATCACATTATAGGGGAGTGAAATAAAACAAATCCAAACTAATGGTTAAATTAACATAAATTAGAAAATAGCAAAAGGTGTAATACATACCTCGCTCTCATGAGTAGGCTAAGACAAGCACAACGAGGTGAGCTTGGAGAACCTGCAAACCGAGGAGCACAAGACACAAGCTAAGGTGGTAACCTCATCAGCAATATGGAAGAGAGGCAAAGCGAGAGAATGTAACACCATTCGAAAGAGATTAGTTTGGAGAGTCAGCACAACATATTACCAAATTTCACAAATTCAATGTAAATAGGAAACTATAATATAAGTTCTTGCAAGTTTGAAATTCTAAAGTGACCATTCAAGAATTCTAACTCATAATCAAAACACATAATTCTAAAGTGCGCATTCAAGAAACACATGCAAGAAATTGATTCAATACATTGGAATGTAGTAATAAACTCCTTGGTTAAGTTATAGAAAAAAAAGAGGGAAATTCAAAAAAAAAAAGGACAGAATTAAAAAAAGGACAGTAAATTGAAAAAGAAAAAGACAAGAAAATGGCAACATGGCTTACATTCAAGCAATGGAAGGTGGCGGCGCGACACCAAGGGTGGCAGCAGATCGCCGAGCGACACTGATGCAGTGTGGCCGACGGTACGACTGGCGTGCTTTGGCGCGGTAGCCGACGCAGCAAAACCGAGAAAGAGAGAATTTACATTCGAGCGAAAAACAGAACTTGCTTGAGTAAGCGACGGGCGCGTCGGCGAACCGGACCTCCCGGGAAGCGACGGTCGCTGCGAAACGAGAATCGCTCGAGAAGGCGACGGCCACCGGCGAGAGTGCAAACGGGACTTCCCTAGTTAATGCGAAGGCCTATCGTTTCGCCTCAGAGAGAGAGTGAGAGAGTGTGAGAGTTCTTGACCCCCGCATAGTTTTGGGCTTTGAAATAAAGTCCTCCTCTTCATTTGCGTCTGAGACGTGCACTTGAGGGTCCGACGGCACAGTGGTGGAGGCCCATCTGTCGGCCGCATGGACACCTTCTTCCCGCGGCCGACGGGTATGGTCTCTTGGGCTAATTTTGTATATTTTTGGATCATCCGCGCTCTGACCCCGAGGACATGCGACGCATATGACTTATCTTCCGCGTCGCATGTCCATGGGGTCCGATGCAGATGCTTGATCGGGCGCGCTTGGATACGTGAGTCATATGGTCGCACCCTAATGACATCCGATGCGAGAGAGTTGTTTTTGCGCCGTCTTTTCCTCTAAGTCCGACGCATATGTACTTTCCTACTCCTTCTAGTGACATTATTTGCATCGGACTTTAATGATATGTGCGCAAATTTGCACCTTTATGTCGCTTTTCGAGGATGCTACGCAAAATGACGTACGCAAATCCTCATTTATGTACTAAAGGGCTCAAATTCACAAAAATCGACAAAATGAACCCTAAACTTGGTACTTTGACCAATTCCACCTAAATTTGACATA
>CANSZD010003969.1:12500-159030 GCA_947648045.1 Beta corolliflora
TTCGTTCTCTTCACCTTTTAAATAATAACTTTCAGTGTCGGTTATGTTTTAGGTTTGATTCAGTCTAATCAGATATAAAACATAAAGTAAAATCGCATTCAATCACATCCAATTAGGTTTAATAATAAGCCGAGGCGGGGCAAATATGGGGAAAAATAATGAGGGCCTTATACAATTTCCTTCATTGGGTCCTTCATTTGTAGTTCAAAAAAGATAGAAGTATAAGATTCGTATTTACAGCTGGCTAATGACAACTATCTTCAAAAGTTTAAACAACAACAATTTGATGAATTTTTGCAGATACCAAGAGTTGAACTCATGTTCTCATTGTACCTTCTATTATACTTTTACTACTTATCTAAATGTTTTTCTTTTGTCTTTTCTTCAAACAATTAAAAATAAATATATATGTTTTGGGCTCTTATGTTTTGGGGGCCATATTTCGTCTCTCTAATTACATAGGCCAAGAATCACCCCGATAATAAGTTCAATTCAAATAAATTCATGTGAAGATCGAGTACCCTAAATTGGCTTAAATAGTCATTTCAACTATGCTCTTCTCTTTGTCATTAAAGCTTTCATAAGAGCTCTTGAGTCTCAGCAACCAGCTATTCTGAATTAAGATTTGACTTGACATTCTCTGCTGATTAACAATATAATAGCGCGCATTGGTATCAAGTATCAAGTCGGTTAATGGCTTTTGCCAAGTATATGGCTTCAAGTTTGTCGAGATCTTCGACCACCTAGGCTACCACATTTCACTTCAACATTTCTTGTTGGTTTTAGCTAACAAAGATTGATTTATAAGGGTGTAAGAAAAGTGGAGAGCAATTTAAATAAAGTTTACAATCTAATGACTACAAAGTTGTAATAAAGAGGGGAAAAAACCTTCCATTTGCAAGAGAGTGTTGGTGGATACTATACAAATTAGAAATGCAAATTACAAATAGAGGTGCTTAATTCGACCACCTTTATTCTACGGAAATTTTTTTAGTATTAGAACTAGTCACTCCAAATTTAGAAGCCGCCTATTCAAAACTTGTCTTTTATTAACTTCTTTTTTTTTCTTTTGAAGGAGAGACCTAATATAAACACGTGATATGATATGTTTTCTCATTATTTTCTTCTAAGGTTTATGTAATTTTTTTTCCTTGGGGGTAGTTTGAACTTTGAAGGCAGACATTCCTTCAATATATAAAGAGAGAATTAAATTTAAGTCACTAACTTTAAATATATATAGACCACTCTAAGATTATAGGGTAAATTTGATAATAGTGAATCCTAATAAAAGCTATCGATTTCACAATGTTTGCATTAGTTAAGTTTAGAAAGATTCAGATAAAATTTTGTTTATAATTTTAAAATTGTCATTGATATAAAATCTAATACTTCTAGTTGTTATTGTTTGTCTATAGACACGTACACATTAGAAAATCTCTACATAATAGTCGAACCATGTACACTTTCAAAGATTGTACTACTTTTTAAACTGACTTACTTATTTGTCCAATTGTAGATATATAGTCGTCGCATATCAATGAGAGATAAGTTAGTATTTTGTATTGCCACAGCAAGCATAGGATTATGTAAACCCAAGTGCCTTTACTCCATCTATTGCCTATAATGGTAAGACTTTTAAAAGTATTGGGATAATGTTGATGTTGAAGGTCATATACAGAACTATAATTAAGAGTAATTTTTGGTGAATGTTATAATATGACATAAATAACGGAATTCCAAAAGTTGTCAACTACTTAAACCCCTGTGTTTGAAGCGCACCATTATATCGGTGCGATGGCAAATAGAGGGCGAAGCCGTGACTTTGATTAGGGATAGCTTAGTTTTGTAATGTTATTGAATACCAAAAAGCCTACTAAATTTAAAATGTAACAAAATCCAAATACAATTTCACAAGACTTTAATAAAAGAAAAATACAATTCTTTATAGCGAGTTTTCATATTTTTGCACCGATTTTGAAATGGAGAAATAGTACTTAATGGAGAACGATTTTTTGACTTTTGGAGGAAAATTTTGATTCGAATTAACTTGATTTCATTAGGTATCCCTTTTTAAACAAAGTTTCAGCTTATCTATCTCTTGATTTTCTTTTCATGATTCTTAAATACGTTTATACACATAATACAATTACACAAAACTTCACTAACCAATTCAGCTACACCTAGTATTTTCTTACTGTCAATGATAGTAGAATTGGCGAAAACAAACATATTTAGAGAATCTTCACAAGAGAGCAGAATGAGAGCTGATTTCATATACTTCTAATACAACTTATTTAATTACTAAGCCTTATTATCATAATAAACCAGCCAGAGAGAATGGAAGAAATAACAAACTAAGTTAATTAGTTATGTAGGAAGTACTTGTATGTGTGAGGGTGCAGTACACACACATCAGTTGAGGTATACTCATAAACACTTACCCTCCTTGTTTTTTTGTGCGTAAACGAGTGACAAATAAGAATGAAGTAGACTTTGAGCCAATCTCAAGTCCCTGTGTACCACTCTTGAAGACTTTACATTATAAAAAAAAATATCTTGCAAGTCACATTACATATTCACAACATTACAAATGTATATATATTATTTATAACTCACTAACAAATTTATAAGTTATAATTTACTAACACATTCACAAACTTGTAAATTTCTAATCCACATTTACAAACATATAAACTCACACAAAAAATTTCACAATTTAAATTCTACAAATTTATAATTCCTTTGTCTACCATTGAATTGAACAATTAAAATTAGATGGAAAATGAAATGAAAGAAACTTTTAGAAAGAAAGAGAAAAGAACAAGTAACCTACTCCACATCTTTAACCATCACCAATGCTTCACACACAGTGCTTGGTTTCTATGTTTTATTTTTATTTATTTTTCTTAAAAAAAACTCAATTTGTTTAAAAAAAAATAAGAAGTAGCATGTACTACCCCTTGTTACTCACTAGCTACGTCACTGGATGGCAGACTAATATTTATGTTTTATGGTGTCAATTATAGGTTTTGAGATTGGTAATACATAGTGGTAGAATCGAAAAATAACACAGATTCTTTTTTTTGGTTCAATAGAAAATTAAAATGAATTATTTTTTTAATTTAATTTTTAGACTTAATGTAGGACCCCTGCTGCTGACTGCTGTATTGGTGCAAGAAACGCAAACAGAGGATTAGATAAGGTTTGGCGTTGTGAGCAAAACAAGTTTGTGTTCATGCGGATAGAATTTGGCTATATAAATTTAAGGTTTTTGTGTGAAAGTGGTATATGAAAAATAACTCAGGTGCTATTCTCCAGTGGTGAAAAAAAGTGGTTTCTCTTTTCTTTATGTAGGATTAATATAGTTGATGCCATGACTTAATTAGTTTCACCCGGGTTGGCTTATGAGTTATGACAAGAATCGAGCGTTTATATTGTTTTCTACTTTCTACATTTCTACTCATTTCGTGTAATGGGAGTCTGATAGACAATAGTATGGCAATATTATGTATGATATGTTTCCTTTTGTATAGAGTCCTTTATATACTTAGTTTCCTATTTCATGTAACCTATATATATTCACAAATCATGAATGAGAAGGCAAGGCTTTTAACTCCAAAACACAATCTTCTCACAGATCGTGCAATGCCCATGGACGGGCCCGTTAATTTACTCCTGGCCAATCGGAAAAAGGGACCTCACACGCGAGTGGGAGCTGTGTTTATGATGATAAGCACACCACATGAAAAAGGTCCCACATTGATTAAAGAAGGAGATTGAGTTCACTTTATAATGCAGCGGCACTCCTCCCTTATCGCATATAGTTTTGGGCGGAACCTCCTTGTCTGCAGTGGTTAATATCTCTCCTCGTGATGTGTGGCTGTGGCGCCCATAATTAACACCACAAATCAACCCACCACTTCTTCTCCCAACACCGATGATCTACCGCATGTCTTTCCAAGCCCAACCACTTTGGGCCCATCTCCTTCTATTTCGGCCGCCCCCCACACCTCCTCCCTCCTCCCCCGTCGCCCCAACGCGCCTAACTTCAGCTCCTCCTAACACAGACCCAAACTTGTGGCTCTTCTCCCGCTTCCACCGCACTTGGGCCTCGCTCTTGGTCCATCTCGCGGCCCCATGAACCGGGTCCGCTTGGTCGGTCCGGCCTGGGGCTTAGCTAATGCACCGGGCCCGTTTCTTCGCCTCCTCTTGTTTTGGGCCGTGGTATGAGGGAAAAAGTTCCCTCCATTTTGTTGAAGGATTTTGTCACACACACCGCCGTTATCTCGACGGTCCATCCGTTTCTACTTCCTCTCCGTCATCTTCTTCAGTACTCCTTATCCTATAGCTCATTATATAAATTGGGCAAATTTTTCTCGCAAATTATTTGAAGTTTATTGCAGCAGCTTGTGTCAACTACGTAACCAAAGTCTTTTAAGGAGGCTATGAGGTGTGATGGATGGAAGGCGTCTATGCAAGATGAAATTCAGGCCTCGAGGCTAATGGTACATGGTCTTTGGAAGCGCTTCCCCCAAGAAGCGTGCATTGGATAGCCACGGGGTGTATCGCACCAAGCATTTGTCCAATGGCGACATCGAGCGACTCAAATCTCGTTTAGTGGTTCTCGACAATCATCAGGAGGCGTGTATTGATTATACAGAGACTTTTGCTCCAGATTGCTAAGATGACCACCGTACGTACTTTTCTTGCTATCGCCGCTTCCAAGAATTGGGAGCCGCATTAGATGGATGTGCATAATGCCTTTCTTCATGGTGATTTGGAAGAAGAGGCTTACATGAAGCTTCCTCCCGGGTTTGAGAGTTCAAATCCAAATCTTGTTTGCCGTCCGCGCAAATCTTTATATGGCTTGAAACAAGCTCCCCGATGTTGGTTTGCCAAATTGGTCACACAAATTTTGAAAGAGTATGGTTTTCTTCAATCTTTCTCCGATTACTCCTTATTTACTTTCACTCGACACTGCTCACCTAAATGTCTTGGTGTATGTTGATGACATTATCATTTCGGTAACGATTCCACGCTCTCGCTTCTTTCAAAGCTTATTTGAGTGATCGCTTTAAGATGAAGGATTTGGGGTCTCTCCAAATATTTTCTTGGCATCGAGGTTGCTCGCAAGGCCTCCGGTATTTTCCCTCCGTCAAAGAAAATACACTCTTGATATCATTTCGAGGCCGGTTTGATGGGTTCTAAACCCTAGTGGTTTTCCTATTGAACAAAATCATTGTCTCGCCCATGCTTCGGTCCATTGTTCTCTCGATCCCGCCGCTTATCGCCGTCTTGCGGGCCGCTTGATTTATTTATCTCAGTAACCCGTCCCGATTGCTTGGCCACGTGTCGAGCACCGGGATGCCGCTTGCGTGTGGTTCGATATTTGAAGGGTACTCCCGGGCGTGGTAACTGCTACGAGCCGATAGTGATCTCTCTTTACAAGGCCGGGTGTGATTCTGATTGGGCTGCTTGTCCCATCACTAGTCGTTCATTGTCTGGTTGGCTTGTTTTCTTGGGTCATTCTCCTATTTCTTGGAAGACCAAGAAACAGCCTACTGTCTCTCGCTCTTCTGCCGAGGCAGAGTATCGTTCTATGGCCTCCATTACTTGTGAGTTAAAGTGGCTCAAGGTTTTGTTGTTGAGCTTGGGCGTTTATCATCCCAAGCCCATTCCTTTGTTTTGTGACAGTCAGTCTGCTCTTCATATGCTAAGAATCCCGTCTTTCACGAACGCACGAAGCATATCGAGGTCGATTGCCACTTTGTGCGTGATGCCGTTAATGACGGTCTTATTCTTCCATCTTATGTTTCTACCAAGACTCAGCTTTATGGATATTTTCACCAAGGCTCTTGGCAAGAGTCAATTTGATTTGTTGGTGTCCAAGTTGGGCATTCATGATCCTTCCCATGCCCACCTTGAGGGGGGGTGATAGACAATAGTATGGCAATATTATGTATAATATGTTTCCTTTTGTATAAAGTCCCTTATATACTTAGTTTCCTATTTCATGTAACCTATATATATTCACAAATCATGAATGAGAAGGCAAGGCTTTTAACTCCAAAACACAATCTTCTCGTAGTCCGATATGTTCGTGTAGTGGTGTATCACTATGGACACTTAAGGGTGCACATCACATTGAACCAGCTTTTTCATTTGAGGATGGGCAAGAAGTGGGGTGGTAATAAGGGATTCACCTTCCACGTCCACCGCCGTGTCCGATTCTCATATCCCCTCCCCTAGGCAATTGAACGTGCAAATAGAAGCAAGGCCCACCGTTGTACCAAAAAAATATTTTTTTTCCATTTTCTATATTAAAGGAAAAACGGCCTTCAGTCAAAAAGATAAAAAGGTGTATTGTGTGGAGTAACTAACTATGCAAGGCGTCTTTCATTAGTTTCTTTCATTCCTTTGTGAAGCATTTGATATTTAATTATGATTAAACAGATGAATTGCTCTCTTCAACCTATAAAAGTCAAAAGATAGATCATTAAAAATAATTTATGTTTATATAAAAATTTTAATTTGGAAAATTAGTTTTTATTAGTAATAGTTGGTTCGGATTTGCAAAAAAAAAAAAGATCTATATTAGCAAAAAAAAAAGGTCTACATTAGTTGAGGATGGAGACGAAGTGGGTGGTAAGGGATTCACCTTCCACGTCCACCACTCGTGTTCGATTCTCATATCCCCCTCCCCCTTAGGCAGTTGAACACGCAAATAGTGGCAGGGCCCACCATTATACCAATGAGAAATTTTTTTCATTTTCTATATTAAAGGAAAAATTGCTTTCAGCCAAAAAGTTAAATAGATCTAGTATGTGGAGTAACTAACTATGTAAGGCTTTCATTAGTTTATTTCCTTTATGAAGCATATGATATTTAATTATGGTTAACATATTAATTGCTCTCTTCAACTCCGTAAAAGATAGATCATTAAAAATAATTTATAAGTTTATATAAAATTTTAATTTGGAAAATTAGTTTTTATTAGTAATAGTTGGTTTGCATTTGCAAAAAAAAGTTTTGATTAGCAAATATAAATCTTGCTTATTGAGAACTTGTATTGGAGACATTTACTACCATTTGCTCTTTGCAAATATAAATCTTGCTTAGTGAAAACTAGTATTGGAGACATTTAGAGCAATATCATATCTAAATAATACTTCCTCCGTTTTTTTAGTTCTACCATTTAATTTGCTCTTTGCACATTTGCCAACGCACAACTTTGAGCAATTATATATTTAGCTAGGTGTAGGTAAATATTATAAAATGTTGATATTCTTTTGAAAATATATAACAAGACACCATCCAACAAGATCCCACATTACTACGTATTTCTTTATATATAAATAATACAAGATGGTCAAATTAGAATTTGTGGATAATGTCAAAAGTCAAATTAAAATGGTAGAACCAAAAAAACGGAGGAAGTACTAAGTATTGTAGATAGGCGCTTAATAATACTCTCTCCATTTAGAATTAGTTGCACCATTTCACGCTTTCACGCTTGCCGATGCATGTAATTAAACATTAATATAATTAATCATCAATAAGTAAAAATAATAAAAAGTTGATTAAAAAAGATACACATTGAGACATATCTAACAAGATCCCACATGACTATGTTTTTTCTAAATAAAATATAAATCACCAAAGACAATCAAAGTGCAAGATGTGATGAATAGGAAACACTATGTAAATATTGCATCAACTATCTCTAAACAGAAGGAAGTACGTACTAAGCTATTTGCTCTCAAAATCACCAACTATCTATTATTTTGTGCTAAATGATACTCCAGTGACCAAAGAAGGCATCCAAGAGAATATCATGGCCTAATCTAATATTTTCACAGTTCTATGTTTTTTATGTTTCAAAAAAGTATTACTTCCTCCGTTTGTTTTAAATGAAACATCAAGCGAAATGACACTATTCATCGATCAATTTTGACTCCAATTTATCGCCATTATATGAAGAAAAACATAGCCAAGTGGGATCTTGTTATATTCGGCCTCGATGCATACAATCAAATTATAACTTTTTTATATTTTTTACGTGCGCACAACTAAAGATATTAATAATTAAAGAAGCGCGTTAGCATGCGTAAAAAGCAAACGCTTTCATTTAAAACAGAATCTGAGTAAGTATTAGAAATTGTTGTGCAACCAAAAAAATGAACAAAGGGAGTATTACGTACATATTATATGGAGTATGTATCTACATATTATATGAGGGTTATATGGAGTATTACGTCGTACATTTTGTTGTTCCTACTTATTTTTTCTCGATCTTCAAGTAAGTTTTTATTTATTAGGATAGATAATTGGTCTAAAGATCAATCCTTGCTAAGCTAACAGCGTAACATTTTTTCCTCACTCACGCACACCCCGAGAAACTTCTCCTGGCAGGTCACCCATCCCTAAACTACTCCCCAACCAAGCACGCTTAACCTGTGGATTAACTAAGGAAATAAGTTCCCGAAAATAAAGATGCATCTAATTGGAACGAGTAGCTCAGCTAAATTCCTTTTTGAAGTAATCATGAGGGTTATTACGTACACCCTCACTGGAGGACAAAGAACGCCCTTGTTGCGCCCGAGTATATCGCCACCAATGCGCATCCAGGACAACAACCCGTCTTCAATAACCAACACAAGTTCTTCCGGCGCATTTTTTTTCGCCACTCATGCCCACCCCGGGAAACTTCCCGTGAGGTCACTCTATCCCCGAACTACTCCTGACCAAGACACTTAATCGTGGAGCAACTTTGGAAATAATCTACCTAAAATAAGATGCATCTTATTCGAACGAGTAGTACTCGCTAAATCCCTTTAAAGAATCATGAAGTGTATTACAAATTAAATAACAGAATGTCAGAGGGCACACCAAACTCGTAAGGCTGAGGTCAAGGCTAAATCAGCCCGTAAGACAACCTGGTCTAAGCAGGAAGGCCCCAACATATTGTTGGGATGAGGATTCAAACCCCCGACAATGCCATTCAATTCGAGGCGTTACTCTAATGAGCTACCACCCCTCCCTCTTCAAGTTTGTTTATTGATTCTAAAAAGATACTTTTAAGAAAATGATTTGGAAGACAAATTGGTCAATGGTGATTTCATAATATAAAACCCTTAAAAGTTTTAGTAGAACTCAATTTTTCTAACTGTATAACTTCTAGCAAACTAAAAAACACTTCAATATTTCTTACACTCTTTTACAAAACCCACTATTTCACCCATCTTTCTTCCCCAAATCCTCTGTTACATATTATAACGGTTAGAAATTCATTTCTCTTATAAGTTTTAAAATATTACAAGTCAAGTTATCCAATCTTTGACGACAAAATTCAAAGTAGGAAGGACAATGGAAAATAGATTGTAGATGGACGAATATTGGAGAATGGAACAAAAAAGGAAAAAAATTATTATAACGATCTTTGGTTGATTGAAATAAGGCAATTGGCTGATTACATCACGACTATATATAAAACTCCCTCCCTTTTATAATTAATTAATTTGCTATTTGCTTTTTCAAAGTTCAACTTCATAAAATTTTACAAGTATATGTGTAATATAATCATATAAAGTCTTATTTAAGTTCCATCTTAGGGCGCGATATTCAAATGTCAACTTTCAATAATCTAAATTTATACATAATTAAATATATGATTTATAAATATATTTTAAAAATAGTACACAAAAAGAAATGAGAAGTGTAGTATTATACCTTGGTGAAAACACGCGCAAGCTATATTAGGTCGATGGTGCGCTAAAGCATTTAGGTGCGCTTTCCCACCCTCATATCCGGGCGGCAGGGATCAAACCTCCGTGCACTTTTACACTCTCGGCGATTTCCCTTATTCCCTCAGTTGGCCAGCCCCCCTTCATCTTGCCTTTTATGAAAAAAAAAATTAATCCGTAAGGCCAAAATCAAAGACCAAATCATCAAAATCATGTCATCTAGAACTGACCTGCACCACACACATTTTAAGAATACTCTAAAACACGTGAAACACAAAAGCGACAACTACAAACTACAAATTAACCAGATAGACACTAATACATAAAGTTGCACCAAACATCACGGCAATTTACTATAAAGTTTCTATTAACTCCCCTCTTATATAGTTAGTACTTACCCAACATGTATTACAAAATAAACTAAAACTGCTTCATCCATCAATCATTCATACAAAACCACAAGTGAAACTGCACCAACTATCTCCATGTTTAATTTTAGAGTTGTACTGACGTATGTAGATACATAAAATGATAAAAATTACTTATATTATACACTATATATTCATTATCAAGCAGAGAGATATATAGAAGTATATATATATATATATATATATATATAATTCTCACCTGAAGAAATCCATAAAATCTCAGTAATGATCCAAGTTGTTCATCTTCCTCATGCTGCTGCATACTTTCATCTCCCACATTCTTACTCTATAGTATTTGTCTGACCCAACAAACTACTAAGTGATCTAGCTTTAACAACTCCAAGTTTCACCCTCTTATTCCCAAACGAGCTCATTTTCTCCAGCTTCTTCTCGTTGTCACCAGCATTATCTCTCTCAACGCGGCCTAACGCGAAATTACTCGTACTATTATGGATCATACTGTTGCTCTTCTTCTTGGAAGCGGCTCGAGACTTTAAACTACTATTACTACTCGTCATGCTTCGCAGTCTTCCCTTCCCTTAGTGATGCTCGCAAAGGGAGTAACCCACAAGTGTCGGTTGACAACATCTCCACCCTCTCCCATTCACCTCGGCTGCACCTAGACCCTTCCATTATTGTGTACCTCTTTTGCTGTTGCTCTTCTTTTGCACTCGTTAACACGACCACATTCGTGTTACTGTTGTTGTTTTTGTTATTATTAATATTATTATCATCATCATGGATGCTACTTTGTTGTTCATCGTTGACGCCATCTTTGAGGTTGCGCTTTGTTAGGGTAGCCGCGTCTATCTCCTTGTCGTCTACTATCATTGTATATGAGTGTTCAATTTCAACAAAGTTATTGAAACTGATCCCTCTTCTCTTTTTCAGCGGAATTGCTTTATCTCCATCGCACCACCTCCCTACTCGTAATGACATTACACTCACGAGTCACAACGGTATATACAACAAATTGACCCCAAAACTATAATCCTCAAGATCCGTCAAGCAAACAAAAACATCTACAAATGATATAAGTGTCATATTGATCTTCGTAATACGTTAATTTACCTTCATTATTGGAGAGAGATAAAGGTCCATTATTATTATCATCATCTACTACTGCTATTATCGCTGTACCCCTTGTTGTTGTTGTTATTCTTGCGTTGCTAAATATCGGAAAATCCCAGAAATCAATAGCCACAAACATTAAAAGCCCAAAATCAACAAATGTGGAAATAGTTATGGACAAATTTAAGATGATGGTGGGTGCAAAAATATGTAGGGAAGAGAGAAGAGAGAGAAAATGCTGTTTGATGGGGACCATCGTCCCCATGCTAAACATCCACTGCATTGGTGTTGTACAATACCCCTTTTCATTTTTATTTATTTTTTTATAAATATTATTTTTGGGTAGATAGCCCAAATAAAAGAAAAAAAAGACTAATTGAAATTAGATGGGGAAGGTATGGTGGTGGCTCTAACCAAAAGCTGATAATAAACTTATATGTATACAGTATTTTCCCACTTATATTATATACTTCAAAGTATTATTCCTTTCTTTATTTGCCCTCTTATTTCCCCTTTTTAATTTTTTGAAAGAAGTACATATTTGATCAAAGTGGGAAACAATTTTACGTGCAAAAAAAAAACATTTTAATTACTTCCATTAATTAATTAACAACAATCAATGAGAACATAATTTTTCATTATATTGAACAAAAAAATTCTTACCTGAAACATCATTACTTGTTTGAATTCCATCATCACCCTCCTTCAAATCTCTGAAAAACAAAAAGGATAAAACATCCATAGTAAAAATACTCCACGGAGTAATAGTAGTGCAATTCCATCAAAACATAACAAAAAAATATTACTACAAGTGACAGTACTAGAATAAACAAAGAAACAACACCAGGCCAACTTACTATAGCATCATCATCAGTAGTATTTGCAACGATCAGACGGCGCAGATCGGAAGCGGAGGTATCGGAGGAACGTAGGAGTGAAATGATCGAGATTATAATCAGCACCAACACTCAGGATGTTGGCCACCGTGGCAAGGTTGCCATGACCGGTGACCGGCTGAAAAGGAGTTGGATCTGGAAAGGGTACTGGAGATAGTGAAGAGAAAGTGGCAACGGTACCTCTCTCTTCCTAATCCTCTTGCGTTTCCAACGGGTGCAAATAAACACACAAGATGTGATCAGATTTAGGGAGAAAAAGAGGTAAACAATTAGTGCAACAATAATAATAAGGACAATATTAAGATATCAAGAAAATTAATTAGATTCGTCCCAAGAGAACTTATATTATTTCAACTACAAGAAAATGCAAATATTTTTGGTTGATTGAGTGATTTTATTTTAATTGAGAGATTTTTATAAAAAAATTGTGTAGAATACTGGAGGATGAATTTGTTGATGTTTTCTCTGTAAGGAAGGCAAGCTAGTTTTTACAGGAGGGAGCTTTTAGAAATAGTGCCTGTTTGTTGAGAGGTGGGTCTCTCTCTCCCCATTTTTAATAGTTGCACCACACAACACATATAAAAGAGGCCAGAGGGGGAGAAATGGTAGTGCATGGGTCAGGGAAAGGCATTCGTGCGAGGAAGGTAAAAGTGGGGGATGGGCACGTGTGTAGGGTGACTGGGTGAAATGGTAGCCGGTGGAGTGGACGGAATCAGATATTGGGAGGAGAGAGAAAGAGTACGGTAGATGATGGAGAGGGGAAGACGTGGACTGGGGAATGAGATGATGATGGGAGCAGAGGGTTCAACCTTTTTGGTTTATTTTAATTTTAATCCAAATTTCTTTTTTGGGGTTTTAACTCCTTAGTATTTGAAACTACTTTATTTTGGTTTAGGGTGGGCCCTACCTTTAACAACGACCAAGATGCTCCGGCATTGGTATGTAAAAGTATTGCTCATTCGGATCCGCACATGAACCCGCTCATTGCGCTACCAACTTGTTTGTACCCCAAATTTTTTTTTTTTTTACTCACTTGTCACTTTTTTAAAGAATTGTACGCTCAATAATTTTTTTCTACTACCTCCGCCTTTTTTTTATTCCAGTCATTTTCCTTAAACGGGGGGGGGTTGCCGGCCGTTTTTTTATTTGCTTATCAGCTCAACCTTCCTTATTGGTGAACTTTACCACCAAAAAGCTATCACTATTATATTTGTTTCTCTCTTTTTCCACCAAAAAGAATACTATTATATTTCGCTTTCTCTCTTTTCCACCGTAAAAAGAATATCACGTTTGCTTTCTCTTTCCACTGAAAGATTGCTCTTTTCACCTTCTCCCAACCTCATTTACCTAAGGACAGTACAAAGACACCAAAAAGAACGGAAGCTGACATCTCCTAAAACTACAATAACAAGACTAATGTGAAGCCTAATAAACAGAGGAAAGTTATGACATCTGTACGCTGATTTTTGAAGAAGGGAAGAACTGTACTTTCTAGTTTCTATTGCTATATTTCAAATAAGAAGATTTTCTTAGAAAAACTCCCTATATTTCCTATCATGTATAACTTCCTATTAGTTAACTGGTATGTCTTCAAGCAACAATCCTATTAACGATTTTCACTAGCAACTTATGCTACTAAAACTAGTATATCTTTTGAGCAACACTATCATTGATAGCTTTCATTAGCGACTTTTGTGAATGAGACACAATTTTACCCTAACTCCATTCCATTTTCAAATTCTTACTCCTCTTCATGACTCCTACATATCCTGTTGAGTTCGAAAAATCTCTTAGTAAAAATTATCATTGTTGAATATCCTATCAACAAATGAAGAACCTTGAGAGAGTTGAATCATTTGATTGATTTGGATAATGAATTGTAATTATCAATTGCTTCTGTTTGTGTAAGCATGGTAAAAAATGATTACCAAAAAGAGAGAAAGGTATTACAACCTATAGACAAATCTTCCAAAGAAACTTTAACAAAATAATAACTAAGATATTTACTAAAAAATAGCATTAGCGTGAACTCGAGCTCACCATCTAGGAAGGATTGTCATAGTCACTTTTCATTTGCCTAAGGCAATAAACAAGCATAATCTTTCTCATGTCTTCATCAGTTCGAGTTGAGACTAATGAAAATTAATTTAACAACATAGAGATTCAAATTACAAACACGATTCAAGATAACAACATGTCTTTCAAGCCAAAGACAAGTACATAGTTTTTGCAAAAAAACATAGCATACAATTTAGCTTTTGGTGTGCGTTTCCTAGTAATTTTCGGGACTACATAAAGTTCCAAAGGAAGGCACTTGGTTTGTCTACAAAAACCCATCATATAAATATGTAGGCATCTACTCCAAAATATGCGAAAGTACATTGAAAAAAAGTGAGCACACGACTCGAGTTGAGATTTACAAAAAACACGCAAAGAAGAAAATTCAAGACCCCAACCGATCAATATATCCACCTGCAGGAGATCTATTCTCGGATATAGCAAGCCAAAATGTAAAGACATTGAGCTTCTAGAGCTAGCCAAGTTGTTACACACCAATCTCTTCCATTCTACATGAGGGCAAAGGGCCAAGAAGATGACACATAGCTTTAATAGAAAACCACCTTACTTTTGCAACCCACACCGCCCACCGAGAGAAAGATCGCGAACTTTGCATCCAAAAAAATTTCCTAATATTTCCAAGAGGCAACCTGCAAAATTGGCAAGGACAAATATTTTTTTTCTTAATGCAATAGCTATCACCATAACTTGTCTTTTTTTTTTAAATGTCCCATATTGATTTATATGGAAGCGTTTAAAGGACATTTTCTCCGACAAAAAATTGTATATCGAGCCGCATTATAGGGAACATTATGAGACTTTAATTTTTTTATATATCGCTTTCATAGCCGTCTCATATTGATTTATATGGAAGCGGTTAAAGGATATTTTCTTTGACAATAAGAACTTTAGGGTCGTTTATTTTGAACAAGAGTTTTCTCATGAGGAACATCAAAGACTTTCCCAATGCATCATCTTATTGTCAACACCTCAAGTCTCATACCGACTAATTGGCCAACGTCATCTCTCCTTCTCTCGATAAAAAATTGGTGCTTCAATTAGTCTTGGGCTTTATGCATGCTTATATAGGGGTTTCCACCCCTTACTCAACAAAGAAACCCAATTGCCCCATTTTATAAAGCATGTTCCATGATCGTATTGGAGGAAACGAGTAGGGAAAAACGGGTAGCCAATGTACTTTGGAAATTAAGCCTTCATTTCCGTTAATGATGCTGCTACCGTTAATAATGCTTCGGATCCTCAACGATTCAACACAAAAATGGCATGGATAAATGCAACGAGCAAGAAATGATGGATAACCAATGTCACTAGAAATTCAGCCCTCATTTCCATTAATGATGATGTAATTGTTAATCATCTTAGGTATGCTTTAGGATCTTCAACAACTTAGCACAAAAAAGCGAGGGGACAACCACAACAACAATTGCAGTGGTCATGGTTGTGGCTATGGCGCCAAAGGAAGGGAAATTATCTATCCACTTGGGAACCATAAATACAGCGTGGGACGACACCCATATGTCCCTAATTGACAACATCGTGGCCATGTCCACTGCACCTCTTGGGCGCTAGGCAACGGTGTTCTTGGCTCGAGACATCCACAAGTTCTAGCTCACTTCACATTCACCCGTTACACCAAGCTATGAAGCTATGCATGCACCAATAAACATTCAAGTTGCTATGCATACCCGCACTTTTACCCTTCCGGGATGAGCAAAGTGGTACATGGACACTTTGGAGCGGCGTCTCACATGACGTCCAATCAAGGTAATCTTACATCTCATTTAAATTCGAGCACAAATCGTAATATCATAGTCGATAAGTCATACGATTTTCAAGTTTTGGTTGCAGAGCCATACATTTTCAAACACTCCCCACCTACCTTTACACTTGAACAATGTTGTACATGCTCTTAAGCTCATCAAAAATCTTAATTGTGTTATACTTGGTGCACGATGTTCATGATGCATATTTTTGTTCTCGACGATCTATTAGTCGTTTTTCAAAATATTTAGTCTAATTCAAGGGGAATGCGAGGGGAAAGTATGTTGAACTTAGTAAACAAGCAATCAATAATGTCAAATAGGTAAGAAATAGTATGCAATTTCAACCTAAAGTCAAGAATATGTTTGATACTATGGTCAAGCTTAGGTTAGGCTTAAAAAGGGTCCATAACTAAGAGATTGATCCCACGCTCGTATCTTTGCTTAAAATGATGGTCATGTATAAGATGCACTTCAGTCTCAAGTTAGAAACAAGAGAGAAATGTCATGGTTAGGTGGGTTTGCTTATGACTAAGATCAAATAACACTATGGCTCGGGGAAGTTTTTGGAGGGACAAAACACAAACTCCTCAGGGGTAGCCTCATGCATAGAACATGTGCTAGTAAGACAAGGACAAGACCTTTTGGTGGCTCTGAAGAATAGCCATGCACATGCAAAACAAGTAATGTCATTTAAAAGCATAAAAAATAGTATGAATTGCAGTTTTCGAGTTTTACCCACTCATCAAAAATAAAATTTGAATCCTCCCCAGAGAAGTCGCCAAATTGTAGGCATATTTTTATTGTCTACGCATTGTTAACGCGGATTTGTTTACCTCATTGTAGAAGGTTTTTAATTTTGAAATTCGTTTGGGAAAAGAAGTGGTGGAATAAGTCTTTAAAGGAAGACTCATAAACGTAATTGGATATTTGAGAAACCATATGGATATCTTAGAGACTTATCCAATGTAGATTTTTCCATCGTGACTTTATAGTTGGTTAATGAACCAAACATTGAGTTCGGGGTGAGGGTACGGATAGGACCATGAATCAAATTCGACCATTGTTGGCTTCTACTTAATACTATTTATGTTCTAATTTTTTGCAATTAAACGACCACGCAATATTTTCATGCATCCTAAAAATTAAGCTATGTTGGTTTATTATGCAAGCAAAAGACTAATCTTTGTGATATGTTTTTTTAAGCAATCAAAATTACTAGGAACCTAATCAATTGTCCAAATTATTTGATTTTAATGTTGGAACATTTATGTAGGTCTTTCACTAACAGAATTAAATATATGAAAGGTGATGAAAGCGATAAGCATATAGCCATGAATATAATATATCGAATAGAAACATAAAGGAGATGATTAGAGATCTATAATATACAAAGGAACATGAATTTCTACATGATGAAAAATTTGTTAGTAATTTCAAACAACTAAATTGGAATTGAAATATCAAGTACTATCTTTAATATACCTTTATCGCCTGTATCTTGAATAACGATTGGCAGTGTTTATAGGTGCATTTATAGTTGTATCTTATGTTATGCATTAGTTTTTGAGTAAAACCACCTCTTAGTTACTTTGAAAAAAAATATATAGGAGCAATCTTGGAGCTTGAAGATCGATAGAGATTGAAAGTTGTTTTTGAATATTTGAAGTGCTATGAAGGTATGTGTCTGGAGTATTCAAGGTGAAATCGTATTATGAAGTCGTATCCCGAAACCGAATAGAATTGAGGAGTCTATTTATAGGGAAAATCGTAAAGCTAGATAAGATTTTTGAATGCGCAACACATATATAAGCCTTATGTGAGGCACGCTTCCGTCGCGTTCTGGATTGTGATGGTTGTCTCGACATCAAGCGCAACCTCAGATTTTACCGGGTTTTATTTGTTATCTGAAATTAAAAGATTCTTTTTATATTTCATTAGATATTATCACTTAAATTCAGAAATCACTTACCTAGAAGATAAAAACTGATTTTCATAATATATCTTTTAATTTAGAAATATTTATTAAAATACAATTAGTTATTACTTATTAGGAATAATTAATTGGCATTTTCAAAAATGGGCTTAAACCTACAATTAATTATCATGAATAATTAATTGAACTTTTAAAAATTGGGCTTGGAATATTTTTAATTAATAAATAGACTTTGCAAACAAATTTGAGCTTAGCTCATCGAATTGTTCTTCTATGGATCGGACCAATTATAACAATGATATATATTATCATTGGGTACTAAATTAGGCAGACACGATTCTAAGTCTACACGTACTTTATGACATTATCGCCTAGAACAAGGGCACCTATTTCCAGCTCTCTTCGTCTATGTATTTCTAGTATGTAAATGTTCTAAACAGAATCGCTCCTCTTGTGGGAGTTTAATGACCCCGAAAAGTCGGCTTGGACATGACAAAAGGATACTGAGCCTCACCTAAGGCCTTAGTGAAAATCTCCGCGAGTTAGTGAGAACATGAGTTGGGATAGTAAGTTTCCAAAAACAAATTGGATTTCAGATATTGGATTGGGATAGTGAGAACATGAGTTGGGATAGTAAGTTTCCAAAAATAAAATCCATTTGATCTCACTAAAAAAATATTTTAATAGAAATTTTTAGATGGTCACCTCTGTTTTCAAAAATTCCAGACGGTGAAAAAAATAAATGATTTCACAATGTGACCCTTTGTTTTGAAGAAACTAGTTAACGTGACAATATGGGGTGTAAGATGCTAATTAGTCCTTAAATTAGTTTTCGATCGGGACGACGCCACGTTATAAACATTTTCACGTCAAAAAATATCATCTAATGTTGCCTACCTTATTGGTTAGAACTTTAGTACTACCTCCGTCCTAGCTTATTAGCTTTAAGTCACATGGTCGAATCTTATATGGAACATGTTTCTAATTTTTTTTTTTTAATGTGCGTAATGATGGACATGGAATGAAACAATTAAAGGGAGAGTGTCGTGTAGCGCATAAACTTGCATAAGATCGCTTTTTAATATATTAGTATAGATGTTATGTTTCTTTTTCTAATGATTACTTTTTTATTCAACATACAACATTTTATGATCAAACAACTTTTTTTTTCCCTTTTTGATATATGAACTAGTTTTTAGTCAGTGATGCCTCGAGTTATTAATGTTTTAATGTTAAAAAATATCATCTAATGTTGCGTAACCTCATTGGTTGAACTTTAGTATTATTAATTTGGGGTCATGTGATCGGATCTTATAAGGAGCATGTTTCTAATTTTTTTAATGTATAATGATGCATACGTACGGTAAACAATTAAAGGAAAAGGCGACACGTAAGCGCGATTAAAGTTGTTAACGCGTTTTAATATATTTGTATAGATGAAAAATGTTTATTCTCAATATGATCTACATATCTCATATGAAACACGACCCAATAGCATATCTGAACCTATCATCCCCTAACTCCATATACAGTTTACAACCCTAGCCCATTATCCATCTACAATCAAGAAAAGAGGCCAATCCCAATTTTATGAATGGGCTTATACTATAGTAGATTAGTAGTAGTAGACTAGTAGTGCCCCAAAATCCAAAGTTCTTACAGTCAAAGACCAAGGAAACACACACACCCCTTCGTTTCTGAATAATCTGCTGTCTCTCCTTTCACTCTCCCAAAGTTGCTGACTTTCCTCTTCTTTCCCCACTTTCTCTTTCTCTCTCCTCGTTCTTCTCAGCTCCTACGCTTCCATGGCTCTTCTCAATCACAACACCACCTCTCGATCGCCCATTTGACGGTTTAGAGAGAGAAAAATCGATGTTGTAATTCTCCAGATTCTTCACTCTTTTCTTTTTGCAGCCGAATAACGCTATATTTGGGACTTTTTTCGTCACCTAATTCTGAAACTTTCTTTCTCTCTCTAACAAGCAGAGGAGAGATTCTCATTGATTTACAGGTTTTATCTTCTTTCTCTTTTTCTTTAAGTTGCAATTCTCCCAATTTTTGGAAACTTTTCAGGTTTTCATTTGTAAAATTTGTGGGTTTTTGTGTGTGTATTGGTACTGAATTTTCGTGTTTAAGAGAATCCAATTTGAAGGTAGTTTATGAATGTTGTATATTTATCTGGGTTTTTTGTTTAGTCGTTAATTGGTCTTCGATGGGTCAATTTTGATTGAGGGGAAAAATATTAGGGTTTCTCTCCAATTTCGGGTTTTCGCCTGAATTGGGAGGAGATTTGAGATGATTTGCAGGTGGGAATAGGGTTTTTGGTTGGATTTTCGGTAGAATTAAGCGGGTAGAGTAGAGTTGAGAATTTTTCCCAATTGTTGTTGTTGGAGAAGTGATGGCTGATCGAACAGAAGATATGATGAATTTAGACTTAAATTTAGGGCCTGTGGCGCCCCCGTCGCCTGTGTTAGGTCCAGGAACGGGGCCGTCATCAGGGGAATCTGTGAATGTTGATGAGTGGGAATCACCTTATCTTAGAGAAGCTCTTAGGCAGAGAAGTAGGCATCGGTGGCGTTGGAGACAGGGCCAGCTACCGTTGGGACCTCATTCTCTGCGATTTATGGTCGATTCTCATGGGAGTGGTGGTGATCTTGGTGCTGGTTCTGGGGTTGATGGAGAGGATAATGGTGGGACATTACAAGCTGGGGAAGGAAGTGTTACAGCTGAGTTCCGAAGCCATGATGTGGTCAAGACTTGTGAGAATAATATGATCCCTATGGACAATGGTTCCATTGCTGAGAAGAAAGATGTTGAAAAGCCGAACTCTGAGGAGGGAAGTTTTTTCGATTGTAATATATGTTTTGACTTGGCAAGAGAACCTGTTGTTACTTGTTGTGGTCATTTGTTTTGTTGGCCCTGCATCTATCAATGGTTGCATATTCATTCGGATGCTAAGGAATGCCCTGTCTGTAAAGGAGAAGTCTCACTTAAGAATGTTACTCCGATTTATGGACGTGGGAACCATATTCATGAGGTAGAGGAGGATGCGGGCATTAAGGTCCCGATGAGGCCCTCAGCACGGCGAGTTGAGAGCCTGAGGCAAACTATTCAGAGGACAGCCTCTTCCTTTCCGATGGAGGAGATGATCCCGGCGTCTTGGGCTCGTTTTGAATTGACTCGGGACTTTTTCATCAGCCAAATGCCGATGGTGATGCAGACCTACCTACAAGGGGCTGCTATCCTAAATAGGTATATGACTAACCGAGCACTACGGAGGGAGCAAAATCCTCCTCTCCCTGAAGAAGTCGTTGACTTGACACAGGACAGGCCTGAGATCATGAATCGCAGGCTTCCACCTTTGACTCCTCGAAGAGGTCAGTTCCATAGAAGTAGTGCTGGGTCTCTCACCTGTTGCTGCTAGTGGTAGGATGGTTGATGCATATCTTCGCCGGTCGCCTCCAGGAAGGAGCCAAGAGCTTCTGCCACCATCAGTGGATGATCGGGACTCTTTCTCAAGCATCGCTGCTTCTATACATGCGCGGAGAGAGCCAAACAGTGGATACACAGCTGTCGAGATTGACTCATTGGTGTCCCTCTCCTACATCAACTTCAAGACGGAGGCATGACCCTTCTAGAACTTCAGATTTGGATAGTGGGATTCTCGTGCTCCAAGGAGGAGGAGGTTGAACTAGAAGAAGTTAAAGAGAAGGTTTCGTCTCATCAAATTACAGTCAGGTTTTAATATCAACACCACAGTTGAGAAATATGTAGTTCTGTTGCAAGTGTCCTTGGCTCTTTGTTGTATTAATGTACTATGTAATGCACTTGTTATTTCAATAAGGTAATGCAATGATTTGTACTTGAGTAAGTTGAGTTATACAACTTGTTTGTGGAATATTCTCCTGCCATTGGTTTTTGATTTCTCAACGTGGAGCCAAAACTAGCACCGTAAGTCCGTAACTAATCTTATAAGCTTAAGGATATAACATGTAATGTGTATAATTTCTTACTGTTTTGTTTAAATTGGGGGATTGTTAACCCACTTAGTTACAACATTCTTTGCGCCTAAAAATACCTACTTCTAATAATATTTTACATATATTTTTTTTTGTATTGATGGTTGTTTTGGAGCTATGTTGCAATAAACCTTCCGCTGCATTGCTGCCTTCTATGATCATAGTTAGCATCGGCTGCCTTGGTCCGGATACATTATTTTTTGCTCTAGTCGACCTTGGGTAAACTAACCATGGAGGAGGCATTGACAATTTGACATGCTTTGCTTCACGGTCACGGGACCTCATTACTACTGCCTACTGCATTGGATGGTATCTGTTTCCTCCATCTCGATTGGTGGTGGATATTATTCCCCATTCTGGGGTGCCAAAATTCTGTGACATTTTTGCTCCTCGACTTGAATTTTCCAACTTCTGCTAGTCCATTCTAAGATTTGTATCTCAACACTATGCTTTCAGAGTCAGCGGGCCAAAAATCAGCTGCAAGTTTTAGCACTAGTTTCTCAACATGATAATTGCCTATTTTATTGAGAAAGATTTGCTGATTCATAGTCAAAATGAAATTTCTAGTTTCCACTGTCATGTGAAGATATCCTCGGATGACATATCTGTGAACTTATGCATTGTTTTTTAGTTTATTTTTTTTTCTTATTTGAGGTTGGATGAAGGCCCATCTTAGGAAGGGGGCCCGAGGAATAAGAAAAACTTTCCTAGAAAGAATTTGATGAGATTTAATGTTTGGCCTCTCACCTGGAAGTAGCCTCAAATCTCTGTTACATTACATGCTTACATGAGAATTATGAAGACAATCTTGACATTCAAATCCAAACTTTATCGATCAATGTAGATGAGAGGTAGTATATGGAGTATTATGTTTTGCATGTGAATTATTGTTCAAAATCTGCATGTTTTAGCAGAGTTTACATTAGTTTGTAATAGCATAAATCACTTTTAATGATTTTTCAAGGATTTATATTGTCGAGTCAAATATCTTGACACGCGGCAAAAACTAATACTCCCATAGATTCTTTTAATTTTGATTGCAACCCTATCTATTTCAAATATCTTGACATGCAGCAAAAACTAATGCAAACTTTGACTCGTTAATTACGTATAAATAAAAATTGTAAAAAATCTTTCAAAAATACACATTAAGGCAGAATCTAATAATATATCTTCATAAATATTGATTGTATCAATCCAATGAGAGTGTACTTCACCACCACATCGGCATAAGTATCGATCCAACGAGGATTGACAAAGGCTTTGTCAATCCTACTAGCAATTCTCTCGGCCGGGGGCGGATCCGCGATCCTGGATGAGGGTAGCGTAATGTTACGGTAGTATAGAATACAATTTTTTTTTTATGAAACTTTAAGGTATAAAAATCCAAATAAAACCTCAAACATATTTTAATTGAAAAAATTACAATAGTTCAAATCGAAGTTCAAAAAAACTTTTTTTTTTTTTGATAATTTGTCGTTTTCATTAATATCGAAGAGCATCAAGGCCCATTACGAGAGATTAGCAGAGCGATTCAAAAACTAAAAGCGCATGGGAGAAGCCCAACTAAATACAGCATGATGGTGTCAAAGAAACTTGGGGACTCCAGTCGCAAATTCTCACTACTACACTACTTGGACTACGAGGGCCTTGCCCTTCCAAAATTAATTCTTCCGGTGAAATTTTGAGCAGCCAACATTAGATCCATTCTATGAACTCGATCGCAATAGTTCAAATCCGGTTCCAAAAACATTTCACCACTTGAATTTCATTGCACGAAAAATATACGGTACATTAAATTTCAAATCTTTAGATCTCAAACCCAATTATAAACAATTATTCTCCCAGTTTCCTTTGACATTGCAAAGCATTATAATATTGATTGTTGATATTAGCCTTAGCAAGTTGCGATAAGTAAAGTGCACATGTATCGGTATCCACATAACACATTTTACCGTCTAACAAAACATGAACAAAAAAATTAATGATCTTGAATTAAAAAAAAACAAAACATAAAAAAAGAAAAACAAAGAAAAGAAAAGAAGCCATTAATGAAATTGGACCAAATTAAACAAAACCCGGATGCAAAATAAAATAGAATAAATATAAAATAGAACATAGAAACGTAATTATCAATCAAAAACACAAAACCAAGTTGCTTTAGATTTTAGAAATAATGTCCCGGATCTAATTTAGCTTCAATAATAATACCGAACAAGAAAATAAATATAATTCAAAGCATACTCAAATTAGAAAATGAAGTAATGAACAAAACCCCGGATTATGAAATGTATTCATTAAGATGAAGAAAAAAACATACCAAAATCAAAATCGAAATCAAAATCAAAATCTTTAGATCTCAAACCCAAAAAAAGAAGAAGGCTGTTCGAAAATATGAGAGAGCGAGACGAGGGAAGGAGGAGAGAGAAAAGTAGAATAGAAAGTAATGGGGCTTTAGGAGTTGGTACAAAAGATCTGCAGTAGGGAAAAGACGCAATCTACTTAGTATCGACGGTCTTCTTTTCGTTTTGTTTTTTTTTAAAAAAGGGAAAACTCAATTTTTTTGAAAACAAAGGGGGTAGCGCGTCTCTACCATTGTTTCATGGTAAGCTACGCTCCGCTTTCTCAACACATGTACCCTTGTTGTTCCAAGAACAAAAAACCCCAGAACCAGAGCTTCCATCACATGAGCTTCTAAAATAAAGTTTGCTAGATCTTGGGTCTCAACTTCACTCACAGCAGCCCCATTAATCCTATCCGAAGATTCGTAACATCATTAAAATTACCTATAATAATATAAGGCTGAAGGCACTGAGCACCCTGTAGTGACACTAACATCAATATGCTCCCTCTACAAAGGTCTTCTGTCAGCAATTGTGTGAAGACCTTACACCAGTAACAATCTAACCGATAGTGCCAGCAAGATTGCTAACTTGAGAAACCATTAGCTGCTCAGTCTGCCTGAGTAATTGCATATTAACATCTCCAGATTTCCAACCCCCCAACCATATTCTTCCTCTTGGAGAGTAGTAGTTACACTCCCAAGTCCACATATTTCCTAATTTTTTTGCACTTTAACTGTATTATGACTTCTTACTCTAGTTTCTAAAAGAGAACAAATAGTAACTTTTTGATGACCTAAGAAATTTTAATTTCCTTTATAGATTATAATTACTTGTTGGCCGGGACGTCCCTAATAATTTATCAATGTGAATTTGAAGTCTTGAATCAAACACTTGAGAAAAGTGGAAAAAAAGTGTTATATGCATTGGATTGTGCATAGGAAGTGATCTTCTAGTTCCTATTAAATTTTCTACATAGTAAATTATAATATGAATTATTCATCAATATAACCTCACCTTCAAGAGAGTACATATATATAAATATATAATTACTTATAAAAAAATATAATACAATCTTTTTTTAGATGTAGGTTAATATGTAAGAATACAACCGTATGCAATGAAATGGTGTAGTAGTGTTAATTACGGTGGTTATAAAAAAATTGAAGAGCGTTTTTTAATATAAGATTGCTTGAAAAGTAGGACACGTTATTATTAACAATAGCTTAATGAGTATTAATGTATACATTTGTATTTAATTGTCTTAAGAATAGAAAATTATCTTATCTTTAAATATATTCTTTTTCCTATAATGACCAATATGAGATAATAGAGTAGTTGGTTAGTGCATTTGTATCTCAAATGAGAGGTCATGGGTTCGAGTCTTATAACACACATTTTTATTGTTTAATATTTCTCATTTAATTGTGTGGGGAGGGGGAGTACATGTGTTAGCATGACATGTTTTGCCTTGAGTTTTAGATATATATATATAGATATAAATAAATTTACAATTCAGTTTTAAAGGTTTAAACTTTAGGGTTATATAGTCTTAAATTATGAGTTTTTATGGGTTTTTAAAGAGTAAAACTTTGCTATATGTGTATAGTATCAAAAGTTGAAACTTTAATGTTAAAGGAATGATTTTTAAAGGTTTTAGACAACTTTTAAGTATTATTATAAGCGCTGAAATTTTATTATGGTAGTGATTAATTTTTAATATCATTACTTGTAGGAAAAAGAATACTCCTTGAGTTACTTTTAGTGCACCATGGTGGCACACAAAAGAGTTAATACGAGGTACGTGATTGTCTAAGGGTTCAGGACATAGTATCATATACTAGGATTGGTTTTAGAACTTAATATCATGCTTAGGGAACTTTGATAGATCTTAGGCAACATTGTTTGCAACGAAATATCATGTTTCTGTGATTGTTGAACATGTGATTATTATTTATTATATGTTTGAATGGATTGTTGATATAAGCATATAGGTATATTTGATTATTTATTTAATCATGCTTATTTATTTCCTATGATTGGTAGATGTGGTTATTGGTTTAAATTGTATATCAATCCATATTTAAAATTTATTACCTGTCATAAGGTAGAACGTGGATTCTTGGAATTAATCATAGTATTATATTCCATAGTTTATTATTTATTATTCTTTCACAATCGTGGTTTTCTGACGGAGTAAGTGGAAAGGTATGTCTTAATGACATTGGTTATTGTTGATTTATTCAACAATTTGGTTTAAAGGACTAATTATTATGGAATTGGTTATTTTGTGATCTCTTTTATTAATCAAATATAAAATATATTATTTAAGTGTTGGTTTGATTGTTGTGTGTTGGTTTTGGTTGTTATGTGATAGTTTTTAATTGCGGTTAATGTGTAAACAATTAACCACTTAAAGTGAAAGAGAATGAGCAACAAAACTCTAGATTAGTGCACGTCTAGATCGAGTATTGAACATTGGGAGTTGGGGCACATAGTGTTAACCCATGGCTTTTCGATGATTGCTTGATCAACGTGTCTCTCTTATATATAATTTTCTTGATATCGGTTGGTTTTGGAGGTACAGAGTCGCGCCTGTTGCCTTGTCTACTTCTTGAAGAATGATTTTATTGGTTTGGACAGCTCATTCATTACTTATTCAACCTAATTAATTAATCAAGTCATTACTGGATTCGTCTTTTATTCTAGTATTACTTAAATTATTTTGATTGCGGTGCATGTGTAACACCCCCAAATTTCCTCCTATTAAAATTAAATTGGAGGAATATGAACATGTTACCGCCACGGTGATACGCGTACGTTTGAATAAAAATTTTAAAAACCAAACTTGCTTACCTTTGAAAATAATACAAACGGAAGACTTTAACTAAAAATAACTAGACTACAAGTTGGAAACCTTTTAAGGCCCCTTATTAAAATATAATAAATTCAAAATCCCAACTTAAGAAAGAAAGAAATAAAACATAATGCTCGATTGAAATAAAATGAAATCCAACTCCAAGAACTAACTCCCATGCATGAATCCGGATAACTGTTACTAACCTTGCTCCCGTAATTTATAAAAATTATGGATCATTAGGGGAACATACAACCAAACACAGAAGAACAAGTCGGCTAATCTTTGAGTACGTACTTAACCAAATTAATAGAATATAAATCCTAAACATGATACTAGTAAACTTGTAAAAATTAAATCATGCTTGACTTGGGGTTAATAAACAAATGACTCCATAGCTTTTATTAGTATTGATCGGCATGGAACGGGCACCGTCCTCACTTTGGAATCATACGGGCTACTAAACCTTGAATAACTAAAGCGTCCTTGGAGCGCCTTTAGTAAATAAACCTTGAAAATCGCGTATGATCATACCCCGAGAAGTGTCCTTGACTAACTTTGCTCAGGAAGCTTAGATAACTTATCTAACTCGATTATAACTATATAATTAAGCGTATCGTCATACAAGTTAATATGTGCGGAGGAAAGTAGTTCATAGACTACCTCTCCCCCTTGTTCGAGTACTCAATAGGGGATCCATCCTATGAGTTTTCATGCCATTCTCTTTCACTTTAAGTGTTTAATAATATTTATTATGTCCGACAAGTATGAAGAAAAATACAAATATAACACTTATAATTTGTTTTATATTATTAATAAAGAGTGGTCACATAGTAATAAACTCACCTTTATTAAACCTTTAAAACTTGAATTAGGGACTTAGAAGGAAATGTCCTAGATAATTGAACCTTGTTCAACAATAAAGATAACATGAAATAGTCATAAAAGACTCTTAAATCTTGCGGACTTTGTCATTTCAATATGAATAGGTTGATAAAATAAACTCATAAACAACACTAATCACGATACTAACTCAAACAATCATGGTATATCAAATAACATGTTCATTTCTAATAACATTACTAGCTCTCGGACAATAATATAATGACTATTCTTTCATAGAAATACAAATCATATAATCATATCTATTATAAGTACTACCACATCATAATTAACACACAATTTCCGTTCCTAATCATGATTCTAAGTTCCATCATGCTCCGAAATAGATATCTAAGCATACTAAATATGACTACTAACGCTACTAGTAATACCTAGTACTAATACGTACCTACGAAGCGTAATTTCCACACAACTATGCACTAAAATTTTCCTTCTACGAATTGAGTACCTAAAACATATATTGGGTAATAATTAATACTCAATTCATATAGAATAACTACTTAGAACCCAAGGAAATCAGATTCACAAGCCATTATATAATCTGATTTTTTTTTAAACGCTCCTTTAAATGGTATAATACACCGCCATTATTCCAAGGTTGAAAACAACCATTAGTCGAAAACCTTTTTTTTTTAACAAGTCTTGGCTAGTTATTTTGTGAAAAAAAAATAAATCTGAAATTATGTACTGAACTGCAAGACATAAATTTCCGTTTTATATGACAAAATGAACAACAGAGGCGCTGTTGTTATTTTGCTGCACATGGGAACATAAAACAAATCAAGTAAGAGTGGTGATGGTCCTATGATGGACGCTGAATACTGATCATGAAATGGTGGTACTCATGATTCAATTTTCTCTTTTCTTTTTCTTTTGTTTTGTTTTCTTGAAAGTCAAAACAACACTCTTAAATCAAGGGAAACAATTTAATTAAAGTTTGATAAAGAAGATGATATGAAGAACGTAAAACAACCGGTTTTTTTTCTTTTTCGATTCATTGGTCTCAAACAACCACAACAACAACTAAATTTAATGAACTAAGTAAAAGATACCGCAACTAGATGGGATGAAAAATCCAATTGAAGAAGATAGAAAACGAGTAGCGTTCTTGGGAGGAAAAGATAGGCAGCGGTTACGTGTTTTTTTTTTTTTTGTAACGTGATACTAGCTAGGAGACGAGAAAAGATAACTAATTTAACCTAGGCTTTGTGAAACCCTATTTAGAAAGGATAACTAAGTCCTACTAGGTAAAACTCTTCCATCTTATTATTATTAAATTTTTTTTTATAAATTCTCTTTTAGTAATAAAAATATCAAAACATTGTTTTCTTTTCTTTAAGCCTTTAAAACATATAACTCACCTACAAATATTATAAAATAGCCAAAAAAAAGAAATACGGAGTATTACAGGCTACCCTCCTTAAAAGAAGTTTCGTCCTCGAAACTAAAGGTATCGTGTGAAAACTACCACTAAAATCCTATAGTTTGATAAGTTAGGTTGGAATAATGGCTTGGAATAATTAATTGACAACAAAATCTTATGAAGCGGAGAAAGGCATAAAAGCATAATCGCGCGAAATTATATCGCCTATCTACCCCTTTAAAAGAGTGACGTCCCCGACACTCAACGTCACTGGTTAAACAACTCGGGATATTTCTTTTTCATTTCATGTTCGGCCTCCCATGTTGCCTCCTCGAAACTTGGTTGGACCACAACACCTTAATAATTCTAATATCTTTATTTCTTGTACTACGCACCTTTTGATCCAAAATCTTGGTGGCCTTTCCTCATAAGAAAGAGTTTCATCTAACTCAATTGTTTACGGTTGAAGCACATGTGAAACATCGGGAACATATCTCTTGAGTTGTGACACATGAAAAACATCGTGCACACGCTCTAACTCATTTGGTAGAGCTAGTTGGTATGCTACTTTCCCGATTCTCTTCACAATTTCATAAGGGCCAATAAATTTCGGGCTCAATTTCCCTTTCTTCCCAAATCTCATCACCCCTTTCATCGGTGACACTCTCAAAAGAACTTTCTCACCAACTTCATACTCTTCTTCCCTCCTTTTCAAATCGCATATGATTTCGACGATCTTTGGCCGCACGAATCTTCTCTTGAATGAGCTTTACTTGATTTGTTGTGTCTTCTATCAATTGTGGTCCCAACGCCATAGTCTCACTTATATCACTCCAACACACTTTGGACTACGACACTTCCTACCATAAAGTGCTTCAAAAGGTGCCATACCAATGCTTGCATGATGACTATTATTGTATGAGAACTTCAATGAGATCCAAATGATCATCCCACGAACCATGGAACTCCATAGCACAAGCTCTCAACATATCTTCTAATGTTTGAATGGTTCTTTCGGTTTGACCATACGTTGCTTCGGGTGGCAAGGTTCTGAGAAGTTTAGTACCAAAAGCTTTTTAAATGCCTCCCGAGGAAGTTGGACGGGAATCTCGAATCCCTGTCGGAAACTATGTCCGAAGGTACTCCATGAAGTCGACTACATGCTTAATGTAGGCCTTTGCTAGTTGCTCCATCTTCCAATATTCCTTCATAGGTATGAATACGCGGATTTGGTCAAGCGATCAACTACTACCCAAATTGTATCCAATCCTCCTCTTGTCTTTGGCAATGCAGTGACAAAGTCCATAGCTATCGAGTCCCACTTCCAGCGGAACATCTAAGGGTTGAATCTTTCCCGAGGTCTCTTATGTTCAATCTTGACCTTTTGACATGTCAAACATCGTGAAACAAACTCGCTACTTCTCTCTTCATCCTCGGCCACCAAAACATTTTCTTCAAGTCTTTATAAAGCTTGTCTCCTCCAGGATGCACGAATAAGGTGTACTATGAGCTTCCTCCATGATCTTCTTCTTGACTCCTCACACTTCGAGGCACACACCATCTCCCCTTCGTAGCGTATGCTCCCATCTTCTTGAATTCGAACCCTTGACTTTCCCTTCTTTCAATTTTTCCTTCACCCTTTCTAACTTCACATCACCAGTGGCTATCAATGATTTCTTGGAAGAAAGATGGTTGTATGGTCAAGGCATTCAAGCTAGCTTCTAATTCTCAGGGCCGAACCACCTCGATGTTTAACCTTTGGAAATTCCTCAATAAGTTTATTATCCACAACTAAAGCATTCACTCCATGACTTACCTTTCTACTCAATGCATCAGCCACAACATTAGCCTTGCCTTCATGATACTGGATATCAAGGTCATAATCTTTAATCAACTCTAACCACCTTCTCTGTCTCATGTTAAGATCCTTCTGAGTGAAGATATACTTCAAACTTTTATGGTCTGTGAAGATCTTACAAGTTATTCCATAAAGGTAGTGTCTCCAAATTTTAAGTGCAAAGACTATGGCGGCTAATTCAAGGTCATGGGTTGGGTAATTAACTTCATAGGGTTTAAGTTGTCTCGAGGCGTAAGCTATCACTTTTACGTTCGCATAAGCACACATCCTAGCCCATTCTTTGATGCATCACTGTAGACCTCAAAACCCTCGATCCCATCTGGCAAAGTCAAAACAGGTGCTGAAGTCAACCTACTCTTCAAAGTCTGAAATGCCTTCTCACATTCTTCAGTCCACACATACTTCATCTCCTTTCTCATGAGGTTAGTCATAGGTCGGGCTATACGAGAAAAATCTTGCACAAACCTTCTATAATATCCAGGCTAACCCTAAGAAACTTCTCACTTCGGTAACATTTCTTGGCACGGGCCATTCACTTGCCGCCTTTAATCTTTGCGGGATCAGCGGACACTCCTCCTTAGAAATAAAATGACTAAGAATGACACCTTCTCGAGCCAAAACTCACACTTGGAGAACTTAGCATACAACTGGTTTTCTAAGAGTAAGTAAGATGGTTCTAAGGTGATTTTCATGCTCTTCATGGGTCTTGGAATAAATCAAGATGTCATCTATGAACACTACAACAAACTTGTCCAAATAAGGTTCGAAAACACGGTTCATAAGGTCCATAAACACAGTGGAGCATTAGTCAAACCAAAGGGCATTACGGTGAACTCATAATGACCATAACGAGTCCTAAAAGCGTTTTAGGAATATCTTGATCCGCTATCTTCAATTGGTGATACCCCGAACGTAAGTATATCTTTGAAAATATTCCAGCTCCTTTAAGTTGATCAAACAAATCATCGATCCTCGGTAAGGGATACTTGTTCTTTATGGTGACATTGTTAAGCTCGCGGTAATCAATACACAATCTTAAACTACCATCCTTCTTCTTTACAAACAAAACGGGTGCACCCCCAAGGAGAGATACTTAGGCCTTATATAACCCTTCTCCAATAGATCTTCCAAGCGAATCTTTAACTCATTCATTTCTCGGGAGCCATCCTATAAGGAGCTTTCGAAATCGGTCTGTCCAGGTACTAAGTCTATGGTGAACTCAACATCCCTCTTAGGTGGCATACACGGAATCTCATCACGGGAAATACATCTTGAAACTCATTCACAATAGGGACATCTTCCACTCCGAATCTCCTCCTTTTCCACCCTCCTAGCACAACAAAAGTACAAGGGAAATCCTTTTTGGACATAGGTTTTCAACCTCAAAGCACTAATAATTCTCACATGTGGTTTTTCACACCATCTGCGATAAGATATACAATTTCTGGAGGGCCTTTAAGGTTTACTTTTTGAGCTTGACAATCTATTTTAGCCTTATATTTTCCCGACCAATCCATCCCAAGAATGACATCTAAACCACCCAACTCAAACTCTATGAGGTCCGAAGGAAAGCTTGATCCCATAATACATATGTTTACGCCCTCATGACATTTCATACAATTTACTACTTCCCCGGATGGAAGCAGTATAGGTATAGAAATAGATTTAGGAGATTTAAGACTAAGTTTCTCAACAATCGAGGTAGAGATGAAAGAATAAGAGGCTCTGAATCAAATAAAACGCAAGCAGTAACGAGTTTATGAAGAAAGTACCAGTGACAACATCATGAGACGCCTGAGCTTCACTACTTGTTCATAACATGGAGCTTCCTGGAGCATTGCCATTCCCACTTTTGTTGTTCCCATTTCCATTTCCACTGGTTTTCCACCTTGAGCTTGTTGAGAATTACGCCCTCCTTGGAATCTATTATGAGCATTACCATTCTTGCCCCCATCGTTGTTAGAGCGAGTTTTGATTGTTGTTCCCAGTTAGTACCCTTACTCTTTGAGTAGCACTCATAACTCCTATGGCCCATCTTGCCACAATTGTTACACTCTACCGATTTCCTTCACAATCCTTACCAGGGTGATTTTGGGACACTTCTTACAAGTAGTAGATCCTCTCACCCTTCCACCTTTCGATTTTTGTTGTTTCGATAATTGCCATTGTTGTTATTTTGAGAATTGCCTCCTTCCTTCCAGGCGCTTATCAAACTTTTGAGAATTTTGAGTGGGATTCTCCTTCCTCTTATCTCCACTAGACATTGCACGCTTACGCTTCCGGATGCCCTAGGTGAGCGGCCCTTCCGAACAACGTGTCAATGCTAGTGAAATTCTCCCGCCCGGACTCCTTGAAGATCTAAGTCTAAACCCGAGTTCAAACCTCGCAGCTTTCATTTCTTCAGTTGGAACAGTTTCAGGTGAAAAACGCATCAACTCAATGAACTTCTGGTAGTATTCTTGTACCGTCATTTCTGTTCCTTCCATTGACAGTGATAAAAACTCCAAAGCCTTCTGTTTCTTAAGATAAGGAGGATAAAATTTGGCACGCAACGCCACTTTAAATTGTTCCCATCCAAAGCCTTCAGTAGCAAGAAGTGCAGTTTTGTTTTGATTCCACCATATATCAGCTTCATCCCGAATATAAAATACAGCATTTATCACTTTCAAGTTATCAGGACAATTAATTGTTTCAAACAACCGATCAAAATCTCGAATCCAGTCCTCTAAAGCAGCAGGATCTCCTCTTCCAGTGAAGAAAGGTGGCTTATTTTGCCCTATTTTCTTAAAAATCTCTCCAGCAACATCATTTCTAGGAGCATTAGCCCTTTCCTGCACCAAGTTATTTGTGACTTGAATTAATTGACCCAGAGCGGCCCGAATCTCTTGCATTTGTGTCATCTCACCTCTACCACCACTTCCACCTCGTGAAGCCCTTCCTGCCATTTGTTTCTGTCATGGGCGAGACGTTGGTTCAATGCTAGGATCGTTCTAACTAATCACGTCAAATAAAGGCAACTCAATACTATCATCTAACTCCTTATATTTAATGTTACGATATAAGTTTCTAGTCAATAAATAACCACACTTAGTTAAAAGTAACCACGTATTACACTTTTATAAACTCATGGCATCACCCACAAATTTCAAGCAACAATAATTAAATCAATTACTAATAATTGATCAATCAGAATCCTTCTAAGTTTTCAAAAAAAATTTAAAACTTTACCACAAGAATTTAATACATATAATCAAGACACTTGACTTTCACATATGAATAATAATAATATGTCTCTATAGACAATATTTCTTTTATTATCTACTTGATACTTTGTCTTGAAGCAAATATCCCACTCTTAAGTAATATAAGAGCACACTTTTAGTATCCAATCAAGACATCTTAAAAAAAAATATACTAACTAAATACATTACATGAGTACTTATATTACAAAAAGCACGTAAAAACACTTAACATCAAGGGAATTTTTTTTTTTAAGTAACTAAATAATGCTTGACATAATAACTTATTACCTAGCTCTAAATGCAGACAAAATTACAATCTACATGCTTCTAATCCCCTTTCACTACCCCTTTCATAAAGAGTTTACTATATATATATATATATTTTTTTTTTTTTACAAAGCGTTTAAAATAATTTATAAAAATAATATTTTTGGAATAAAACCTAGGGCTCGAATACCACTTTGTAACACCCCCAAATTTCCTCCTATTAAAATTAAATTGGAGGAATCGGAACATGTTACCGCCACGGTGATACGCGTACGGCTGAATAAAAATTTTAAAACCAAACTTGCTTACCTTTGAAAATAATACAGCGGAAGACTTTAACTAAAAATAACTAGACTACAAGTTGGAAACCTTTTAAGGCCCCTTATTAAAATATAATAAATTCAAAATCCCAACTTAAGAAAGAAAGAAATAAAACATAATGTCTGATTGAAATAAAATGAAATCCAACTCCAAGAACTAACTCCCATGCATGAATCTGGATAACTTTATTTACTACTTTGCTCCTGTAATTTATAAAAAAATTATGGATCATTACGGAACATACAACCAAACACGAAAGAACAAGTCGGCTAATGCCGAGTACGTACTTAACCAAATTAATAGAATATAAATCCTAAACATGATACTAGTAAAACTGTAAAAATTAAATCATGCTTGACTTGAAGTTAATAAACAAATGACTCCATAGCTTTTATTAGTATTGATCGGCATGGAACGGCACCGTCCTCACTTTGGAATCATACGGGCTACTAAACCTTGAATAACTAAAGCGTCCTTGACTTGCCTTTAGTAAATAAACCTTGAAAATCAGTATGATCATACCCCGAGAAGTGTCCTTGACTAACTTTGCTCGGGAAGCTTAGATAACTTATCTAACTCGATTATAACTATATAATTAAGCTGATCGTCATACAAGTTAATATGTGCGGGGAGAAAGTAGTTCATAGACTACCTCTCCCCCTTGTTCGGTACTCAATAGGGGATCCATCCTATGAGTTTTCATGCCATTCTCTTTCACTTTAAGTGTTTAATAATATTTATTATGTCCGACAAGTATGAAGAAAAATACAAATATAACACTTATAATTTGTTTTATATTATTAATAAAGAGTGGTCACATAGTAATAAACTCACCTTTATTAAACCTTTAAAACTTGAATTAGGGACTTAGAAGGAAATGTCCCTAGATAATTGAACCTTGTTCAACAATAAAGATAACATGAAATAGTCATAAAAGACTCTTAAATCTTGCAGACTTTGTCATTTCAATATGAATAGGTTGATAAAATAAACTCATAAACAACACTAATCACGATACTAACTCAAACAGTCATGGTATATCAAATAACATGTTCATTTCTAATAACATTACTAGCTCTCGGACAATAATATAATGACTATTCTTTCATAGAAATACAAATCATATAATCATATCTATTATAAGTACTACCACATCATAATTAACACACAATTTCCGTTCCCTAATCATGATTCTAAGTTCCATCATGCTCCGAAATAGATATCTAAGCATACTAAATATGACTACTAACGCTACTAGTAATACCTAGTACTAATACGTACCTCTGAAGCGTAATTTCCACACAACTATGCACTAAAATTTTCCTTCTACGAATTGAGTACCTAAAACATATATTGGGTAATAATTAATACTCAATTCATATAGAATAACTACTTAGAACCCAAGGAAATCAGATTCACAAGCCATTATATAATCTGATTTTTTTTTTAAACGCTCCTTTAAATGGTATAATACACCGCCATTATTCCAAGGTTGAAAACAACCATTAGTCGAAAACCTTTTTTTTTTTAACAAGTCTTGGCTAGTTATTTTGTGAAAAAAAAAAATAAATCTGAAATTATGTACTGAACTGCAAGACATAAATTTCCGTTTTATATGACAAAATGAACAACAGAGGCGCTGTTGTTATTTTGCTGCACATGGGAACATAAAACAAATCAAGTAAGAGTGGTGATGGTCCTATGATGGACGCTGAATACTGATCATGAAATGGTGGTACTCATGATTCAATTTTCTCTTTTCTTTTTCTTTTTGTTTTGTTTTCTTGAAAGTCAAAACAACACTCTTAAATCAAGGGAAACAATTTAATTAAAGTTTGATAAAGAAGATGATATGAAGAACGTAAAACAACCAGTTTTTTTTTCTTTTCGATTAATTGGTCTCAAACAACCACAACAACAACTAAATTTAATGAACTAAGTAAAAGATACCTGCAACTAGATGGGATGAAAAATCCAATTGAAGAAGATAGAAAACAGAGTAGCGTTCTTGGGAGGAAAAGATAGGCAGCGGTTCTGGTTTTTTTTTTTTTTGTAACGTGATACTAGCTAGGAGACAGAAAGATAACTAATTTAACCTAGGCTTTGTGAAACCCTATTTAGAAAAGGATAACTAAGTCCTACTAGGTAAAACTCTTCCATCTTATTATTATTAAATTTTTTTTTTTATAAATTCTCTTTTAGTAATAAAAATATCAAAACACTGTTTTCTTTTCTTTAAGCCTTTAAAACATATAACTCACCTACAAATATTATAAAATAGCCAAAAAAAAGAAATACGGAGTATTACAGCATGACTTTTATTTGATTTATGTAGTATCATGTTAGGTTGCATTGTTTGTTTATTTATTCTTAGACTTTATGTACTCAACTTTGTTGATTCGTACTTTGTATGTTGATCATGGCTTATGCCTTATTGATCTGTGACGATCCATCTTTACTACATATTGTTTGGCGACGAGTCACTTGCATTAATAAGTCATACTTTTTCATATGGGAGTTCATGATGCATGGGAGTGCGAGTGTAGTAATTATGTTTTATTATTTATATATTGTTGGTTGGATTGTTTTGGAGTTTCTTAAGTTCTATTTCCGGATTTGTCTTAAACTCTAAATTTGTTTGTGGTTTGACTTTTGGTTGACTTTGTTTAGTTGGTCGAGTTTAGTTGGGTGGGCCATGTTGGTTCAAAGATGTAAGATTTTTTTATTTGACTTTATTTATTTGGTTTATAATGTTTTATTATTTTCGGTTGTAAAATTTTGAGTAAGCCGAAACGCGTTTCACACATTGCGTAATGCTTTGATAATTCTCTTTTATTTATCGGAAAAATATTTTTTAAAATAGAGAGAATTATTAGGATGTTAACATTATTTTCACCTTAGACATGATAAGTTTTAGAATTGACTAGGTCTAATCAAGATTGGTTAGATCCAATCAAGTGTAAACATAGGATGAAATCAAGGTTGATCAGGTCCATTGACTTTAGTTGAGATAAGTTTAGAATCACTTTTGATGAATACGTATACCCTTATTTTGAATATTGGATTAAATATCCAGATATCCATTGCCCGTTCATGTTTCGGATATCCGAAAATCCAAAAATCAATATCCAAAATCGGATATTCGATCCAAAATACGTTTTCGGATCGGATATCCAAAAATTTGATCAAATTCGGATCAAATTATCGGATATTCGGATTGTTTTGCTCAACCCAAATTAGGAGTTAGTGAAATTCCAAAGTTTGTCTTTGGGTATGCTAAGAGATGCATACCATTGAAGACCCAACACCACAGTGAATCAACGGACGTTCTATAGAAAGTGATAAGATGGTATCCTGATTTAACGGTGTAAAGAACCCTACGTCTCATAACTCCACACAAACACATCATTTGACGGAGATGAGGGAATGGGTATGCTAAGAATCTCATCGATCGGTGATTCAATAGGACGGAACTTGTCTCTTATCAATTGATCTCATCTTCATTCCATCCACCCCGTCATCACTCATCAAATCTCCCACTAACTCACAACGTTTCCCGTTTGTTTTCCTCGAAATCACACGATAAGAAGGTGGTCTATGCAATCACGCATGGATCACTCTAAATATTAACGGAGCCACCACTTCCATGATAGATAATCCACTTGCAACCTTTCTCCACACATAACTCGTTGTTGTGACCTACGGGCTACAAGAGCATGAAAAAACTCGAGATGATGGAAAATACTTGGCTTTTAAAAAACGAGAAGAAAGAAGTTAACAACTTCATTTTGAATTTGTATATTTTTTTAAAGAGATGTAAATTCATAAACCTAGAAAGAAAGAAGGAAATGGCTTGAAAATTTGGTATTGAAACCTAATTAAATAAATGGTTTTTTCATCAAGTACCCCTGAGGTTTCACTAAATGCACCAGGTACCCTCGTTGTTTGGAAAATGCACCAAATACCCCCGAGGTTTGACAATATTGCACCAAATGCCATTAATAATGAACGACGTTAGTCCGCGGTTAGTGCATATTTACACAAATGCCATCGGTCGGAACCGGCGCCATTGGAATGATCCCCTGACCCACGACCTTTCGTATTTCCTCTTCACTTCACTCCACCCTCGTTTTTCAAACTCTCTCATCCAAAAAAGCCTAAAAATCGGACAAATTAATTTAGGGGAAATCGCATAATGCGAAGACGGGGAATTTGAGTGGGAAGTTCAAGGTTAATAATCTGGGTTGTTCGCATCTGAATTGCGGGTTTTGAAGAGGAATCGGGTGCATTTGGAAGTTGATAAAAAACTGGGTTGAATCTTCAACATGAATAGGTATGTATCTCTCTCAATCAGTTTTCATTTAGTGTAAATTAGTGAAGTAAATGGTTATAATTTTGGATTAAAATGCTTGAAATTTTACAATTTTCTAGGGTTTAAGTTTGTGATTGTTGATTGTTCAAAGTTTGAGTTTTTTTCCTTACTTTATTCATGTTGCAATTTTTCCTTACTTTATGCATATTGTGATATGCTTAGGGTCGAAGATATTTGGTTGCATTGTGATTACAAGGGACGTAGGTTTGATGTTAGGGCATTAGATATGGATGATAGTAGTTTTATGGATTTGATTGATGAGTTCATTGTGGAGGGACAAAAATATATGAGATGTTCTTGTGCACGAGAAGTTTAGATTGTGGTATGATCATCCTAGAACGGAGTCGGAGGGTGGAAGTGAGTGATGATGAAAGTTTAATGAGGGATGTTCCCTCTATTTAGAGGTAAAGAGGAGATCATGATATGGATAGAGGATACACATGATGTAGGTTTGTCATTTAACTTAGCCATACAAATGAGGAATTCATAGTTGATGAGAGAAGGCTGCTAAACAAGCAAAATTTGAAGAAGAATTAAGGAAAAGAAGAGAGGAGGAATTGAGGAAACAAGAAGAGGAATTGAAGAAACAAGAAGAGGAAGTTAGGATTGAGAGAGACTTAGAAGAGTCGAGGAAGTTCATTGTCTCGGTGGAGGTGCACTTTATAATGTTGAGAATGACATGGAAGTGGAGAATGAAAGAGTGTGGGATATTGACCACAGGCCGTCACAACCACCAATGTCCCAAACACAAACAACTCCACCTCAAACCCTCTCGAGTCACCCACACACCAAAATCCCCCCACCGGAGACCCCCATCAATCACCATCACCCCCACATCGGACCCATCCACCACCGACACCTCATGTTTCACCCTCACCGAAACACCCCCGCTGAAACACTCCCACCCTCACACTAATAACCTCTTGTTTCACCCCCGCACCAACCACTGCTATACCGCCCTATAATCCCACCCTCGCACCAATCACCTCCAGGTTTAACCCCCACACCAACCACCTCCTATACACGGCCCTATAATCTCACCCTCACATCCCTTTACCTCTTACTCCCAACCCCATTAACCCCCTCATTGAACCCTCGCACCAACCCACTAGGGAAACAACCCTCATGGAAACCAGCCACCCCAATAAAAAAAGGTTCTACTGCAATAACAAAGAAGGGTTTTAGGGCTGATGCTAAGACTAGTGCATGGAGGCTTGGTACTTATGTGCCTAAGACTAAGGGCCCTAGGAGAAATGCAACTAGGTCTAGGCAACCTGTGCATGAAGAGGATGAACCTAGAAACTATGATCCTTGGGAATCTGACAACAGTGAGGATGAGGATTATGAAGAGGAGGAAGAAAGTTTCGAGGTGGAGCTAGGAGATTTGGACCTTAAACAGGAAGTTTCACAAGATGAGCCAGAATTTGATGGTGATACACAGAGGGCTAGGTTTGATGAGTGCTTGGATGGGACATCCAACATGGATCAGGTGTACTTGAATGGTGAGGTTGTTGATGATATGGCTTTTGGTGAGGTGAAGCTACATTCTTGGATGATTTTCTCCTCCAAAGAACATTTCCTTGATGTGTTTAAGGACTATTGTATACAAGAAGGGTTTGCAGTGAGGGTAGAGAAGGCTGATAACAGTAGGTTCACTGCATGTTGCATTGTTGAGGATTGTGACTGGAGGATCCATGCATCCATGTTGTTGGACAACAGCAGCTGGGCAATCAAGACCCTCAAGGGAGAACACAAGTTATGTGGGAGGTTGGAAAATAACCCTATGATTTCCTCTGTTTGGTTGACTAGACATTTGAGGGGTGACATTGAAGGTACACCAGACATCCCTATTAAATCATTACAGAAGTTATGCCAAGAAAAGTTCAGGTTGAAGGTGAAGTCATCTAATTTCTATGTTTTTTTTGTTTTTTTACACTAATATTATTGCTAATGTATGGTACATAAATGTAGGGAGTTGAAAGTGCCTTACATGAAGTGGTCCCCGATCTTGCCGTAAGGAGGATATGTTGCCGGCATCTTTATGCAACAGCAAAAATCTTTGGAGTTTAGTGGGAGCGCTTTCCACCGACTTTTTTGGGTTCTTGCTTGATGCATACAACAATTATGTCTATAACAAAGCTATGTAGAAGATAACCAAGCTTGATGTCGAGGCATTAGAGTACTTGAACAAGGTAGAGGAGCAATGGTCCAGGGCATGCATTTGACCTCGAAGTTGTTTGTGATCACAACCCAACTAACTTTGTGGAGTCCTTTAATGCATGCACAAAACCATTTAGAGACCTCCATGTCATGTCTTTATTGGAAGGTAAATGTTCCCCACCCCATTGTGCCTAATTTATTTGTAAATAAGTTTAATTTCAGTCATCTAATTTCTATGATATTTCATTGCGGCTATAAGGTCTTGGTGCATGGAAAGAATTGGGTCCCGGGTTTGACAAAGCAATGATGCCTTGACCGATTATGCCACAAGGATCTTGAATCGGAGACCTGATGAAGCTAGGTTCCGCCACATGGTACAAACGGGGAGGCGTGAGTTTGAGGTTAGGGAAGACCATGTGCATTTTCCCATTAACCTAGAAGCAAGGAAATGTGGTGTGGGAAGTGGCGGGGGCGGTATTCCATGTAAACATGGCCTTAGGGTTATTTTTGATCAAAGACTAGAGCATGAAGACTTTGTCTCTACCTACTAGAAAGGGGTTGCCTACAAAAGAACCTACTCGAGCCACATGCACCCAATGCCCGATTCAACCCGGTGGCCCTTGTTTGAACTTCCTAAAATTTTACCCCCATTTCCAAAGAAGTCTTTGGGAGGCCAGCTAAGCAGAGGAAGAGAGGGAGATGTGAGAAGAAAAGAGGAAAAAGGAGCAGCACTGTCAAGTGTGGTCACTGCAAGGAGTTGGACACAATTCTAGAACATGCAAAGGAGGAGCCACTGCCAAACAGAAGAAACAAGCTGTTGCTGCTGCTAGTGGTCCTTCAACATCAGAACAACAACCCACGGATGTGCATGGCAGCATGTCACGGATGGCATTCGTCGCCCCAAAATCATCGGCCCGGGCAAGCGGTGAGTTGGGCGCCGGGCGATGGCCGACGAGAGCAACATGGCACGAGGCATCCGGTGGGCCAAACGAGCTCCAAATGGGCTCAAATTTGGGGGTCCGCCATATTTTAGGCTAATAAAGATAATGGTCGAGCCAGATTTTGGGTTTGAGGCCCAGAATCAGGTGATGGTGCACGGCCATATTTCGGGAGTGCATGGAAGCTTCTAGAAGAGGTCCAGCATGCTTTGTGGAGGAAAGCTTCTAGTTTAGGAGCTTCTAGGACGTGCCTAGAGTATTCCTTGCTGTACATAGACATGGTAGAGTGTCTAGAGTGTTCTAGGGCAGCAATGTGTAGAACCCTCCATTTGAGGAGGTGCGGAATATTCTAGAAACTAGGGGAAGGATGGATGGAGGCCTATAAATAGGCATCCCCATTCATTTGTAGAGATCAACCAACACTTGTATTCTCTCTCGAAGCAATATAAGAGCATTCTTATAAATTATCTCTCTAGCAATCTTCCATACTTAGCCAATTTCGTAGCACACTTAGCTTAGCCAAGCTAGCCAAGCAAGCAATCGGGTGCCTTGACTTGCCTTAGACGGATTGTGAATGTCCAGTAGGCCACGTATAGCGACTAGGGAAGAGTCGGTACGTGACAAGTGGTATCGAGCGGCGACGATCGTTGGGGCGTTGTCGTTGAAGTTGGGTGAGGCATTGGTGTTTGTTGTGTGGACGAAGCATTAGTGTGGGTCGGAGTGATGGCATCACAAATGAAGGACGAGTGTTGGTGCATCGGGGGTCGTGGATGAGACCCTACGGAAGAAGAAACGAAACGACCTCGGAGCTTGATGGGTCGTCTTGCTAAGGTTGAGCTCGCGATGGAGGACCTTGTCGACGGCATGGGGGGTTAGAAGCAGGCGTCGCAGAGCTCAGAACGGGTATGTCGACACTTGAGCAAGGTATCGACGGGATAGATAGCCGTGTTCAAGTGCTCGAGCTGGGAGTTGGTGCAACGGCAACGGAAGCCGGGGAGGTTTCCCAACTTCTCGTAAATGAGGTGGCCGAGCTCAGTCGGGCGGGAGTTAGCGCAACTCAAGGGAACCATCATGAGGCGGCTCCCAAGCCATGAAGGAGCTGACGATTGATTCAGGGGGGACTGAACTCGTCAAGCGGACATGCCGTTGTGCAAGGCGGCCGTGGCCAGGGAGCCACGATGCGGGAAGGACCTAGGATGAAGGTCCGGAGCTGCCAAGTACGAGGGTAAGCGTGACCAAAGCTCTCGACAACTTTCTATGGAGCGTCGAGAGATATTTCGAGGCCATGCACGTGGAAGACGATGCTTCCCGAATTTGTACCGCCACAATGTATTTGTCGGAGGACGCCGTCCTTTGGTGGAGGAGGCGACAAGAGGATATCAAGAAGGGCTATGCGGCATAGTGACGTGGGGACGACTTCAAGAGGGACTTAAAGAGCGGTTCTACCCCAGGAATGCCGAGGAGCTTGCGATGAAGAAGCTACGAGGGCTAAGGCAAACAGGGGTTATTCGGGACTACATTAGCCGGTACTCGTCGCTCGTGCTCGAGATCCCAGACATGGAGGAAAAAGACTCGCCTCATTTTCTTCATGGACGGTCTGCAAAGGTGGGGCGAAAAAGAGTTGAGGCGAAGGGGAGTCAAGACTCTTGCGGAAGCCATAGGCGTGGCGGAGTCCATGATCGAGATCCCGAGGGATTCAAGACGAGACAAGGCAAAAGGGTCGAAGAGGACGACTACGAGGAGGGAGGAAGCATCGCTTCAACCGAGGGCCAAGTACGCGGATAGCGACGAGGACAAGGCCCGGTCAAGGGGATAGTCGCGATGGAGGTAAGCAACACAAGCCACTTAAATGCTTTCTTTGCGATGGACCGCATATGGCTCGTGTATGCCCTAAGCGACAAAAGTTGAGTGCTATCATCGCAACTACGGGAGAGGAGTCGACGACGAAGCGTCGATGGGGGCAATGTGCTTGGGAGAGGAAGCCAAGCTCGCCAATGTACAACTCCTCAATGCGTCGGAAGTCGTGGAAGAGGAGCCGAAGAGGAGGCATCCACGACGGCGCAGAGACGAGCATCAAGCAAGGAGGCGACTTGATGGTCGTAAACGGGATCGGTGAACGAGGTTCACACTAGGGTGCTTGTTGACACGGGGCGACGCACAATTTTCTTGCTTGTTGCGGGAAGCCAAGAACCTAGGTGTGAAGTTCACCAAGGTGGATGGCGAGATGAAGGCCATCAACTCGGGAGCCTTGCCGGTATATGGGAGAGCGTGGAATGTTCTGTCCGCTTGGGGAAGTAGAGAGGAAAAGTCGACTTCTTGGTAGTCGACATTGATGATGAGGACGTTGTGCTAGGCATGGAGTTCCTTAGCACCGTCATGCCATTTCGGGTAGGTGACGATATGTTATCGATCACCCACAAGGGGGTGCGAGTATGACATCCATCTCGCACAAGGCAAGGAAACGGGCGTGAGAATCTCTTCCTTGAAGGCAACATGGGCCCTAAGGGATGGCGTCCAAGGTCGATCCGGGGACGGATCGAAACCTCGATGTCGAAGGGTCGGCATCGAAACAAGCTCCGTTGGACGAGCAACAAGGCGAATCATGAGAGCCACATGCAAGGAACGTCAAGTGCTAGCCAAGGGGAAAAGGCGACAAGCACGAGACGCGGGCGAAGGACTTGCCCGAGGGTCGGTCTTGACGAATTCGTCAAGAATTTGGGTGGGGGAGAATGTCACGGATGGCATTCGTCGCCCAAAATCATCGTTGGGCAACGGCGTGGGGTAAGGCGGCGGGCGATGGCGCACGAGGGCAACATGGCACGAGGCATACGGTGGGCCAAATGAGCTCCAAATGGGCTCAAATTTGGGGGTCCGTCATATTTTAGGCTAATAAAGATAATGGTCGAGCCAGATTTTGGGTTTGAGGCCTAGAATCAGGTGATGGTGCACGGCTATATTTCGGGAGTGCATGGAAGCTTCTAGAAGGGTCTAGAATGCTTTGTGGAGGAAAGCTTCTAGGCTAGGAGCTTCTAGGACGTGCCTAGAGTATTCCTTGCTGTACATAGACATTGTAGAGTATCTAGAGTGTTCTAGGGCAGCAATGTGTAGAACCCTCCATTTGAGGAGGTGCGGAATATTCTAGAAACTAGGGGAAGGATGGATGGAGGCCTATAAATAGGCATCCCCATTCATTTGTAGAGATCAACCAACACTTGTATTCTCTCTCAAGCAATATAAGAGCATTCTTATAAATCATCTCTCTAGCCATCTTCCATACTTAGCCAATTTCGTAGCACACTTAGCTTAGCTAAGTTAGCCAAGCAAGCAATCGGGTGCCTTAACTTGCCTTCCGACGGGACTGTGAAGCAAGTAGGCCACGTATAGCGACTTGGGAAGAGTCGGTACGTGACAAGCAGCTCACAAAAGGGAAAGAAAAGAGCTGCAGCAACATCCAAGGGTGCAATCAAGGCTAAGAAGAGCAAGAACAACCCTTAAGTCTTGTATATCATTTCACTGGTTTATTTTACTTTAATTTCATATTTTGCAACTCTTTAACTGCACTCATTATGGGTTAATTAGTAGTTGAAACAAAAGATTAATTTTTTTGGCAATGTTGTGAAGCTCTTTTGTTTTTGGACAATGTAAAGCTACTTTTTTTTGGTGAATCATACAAGTCACATTTTATTTAATGAAATTTAAATGCGATTGATTACATTACTTCCCATTTAAGTTCTTCAATACAAACAATAGTACAAGAAACATGATAATTCCTATTTTGATGACCGCTTGCATAAACTTGTGTTGTTGCTTGATTTTTTTCTTCAATTGCTTCATTCATCCACCAACTTCGCATTACTTCCCACTTCTTCTTCTTCTTCTTCAAGTATATCATCCTGTTGCCTATCCCTATTATGTTGCTCAACATAACCACTACACCACCTAAATTTATTACACGCATCACACTTATAGTACAATCGTTGCGGATTCAATGATGATTAAGAGCTCCTAATTGCAAATATTCTCCTACATTTGCACGTCTTGTTTGGCACTCTAATGTAGGAGGATTGAAAATTTGAAGAGGAAGTGTGGGATTATGAGTTCATTGTAGTGTAAGAGGCAAAGTAGGCAAAAGAGTTCGAAGAGTGCATCAAAAGGTTACGATGTTGTTTAAATAACCCCACAAATATATCCCAACGACTAGTTTTGAAAATTTGATTTTTTTTTGAAAAACTAGCCGTTATTACCATTTTCATACATTTATCTTAAACTTCAAGGGTATATGGTGCATAAGAAACATGCACTAACGGCAGACTAACGCCGTTCATCATTAATGGCATTTGGTGCAATATTGTCAAACCACAGGGGTATTTGGTGTATTTTTCAAACAACAAGGGTATCTGGTGCATTTCGTTAAACCTCAAGGGTACCTGGTGAAAAAACCGTTAAATAAAGATAAGTTCAAAACTTTTCTCCACCTAAGCAAATTTATGTACACACCATTTCATCTAACATATTTTTATTGACAAACTAAATTCTCATAGTTGGTTACATATTTGTCAAACAAACTATGAGAATTCACTTTGACGGTTTGACCTTTTGTAATAGTTGGTTACATATTTGTTGGACTACCAATTATTTATATTATACGCCCGTTTACAAATAATTATTACACTTATAATTTTCATGCATACCAATGCAAAATTTAGAGAACTAATATCTCTAGTTTTGTATTTGTAAAAATTTATAAAAAAGTACATGTTTATGAAATAATTATTAAGACTAATCTAACAAGATCCCTCATGACTATGTTTTTATTCACGTATAAATCACAAACGATGGTCAAAGTGAAGTTTTGTGAATAGTATAAAAGTCAAAGTGTAACCATTAAAAAAAAGGAGGGAGTATATGGTTAATTCTCCAATATTTAATTGTATAATATCACATCTATATATATTATGAGACAAATTCCTTCTTAACAAAATTCTAAGTACCATCAATTGTGTACGGTAAAAAAAAGAAAATTAGATATAGTGCAACCCGAAAAATCACAATGAATTAAAAACCGAATAAAAAAACGAGAGATGTCTTTCGAGATAATCAAATGAGGAATATAAGGAAAAAAAACGTTTTTTCATTATATACCTCCGACAAATTGTATTATTCACTATATACCCTCGCACTTTTCAAAACTCACCGTATACCTCTCAATGTACATCAAAATGGCCTTAGTGACTAATGGCGGTTAACTCCGTTAGTCATTAACCTCTGATTAACTCCTAATCCCTAATTAACGACCACCCATCTTGAGGGCATTTTGATGTATTTTCAAGAAATTGATGGGTATACGGTGAATTTTGAAAAGTGCGAAGGCATATGGTGCATAATGCAATTTGTCGAGGTATAAGGTGAAAAAAAGCGAAAAATAAAACTAGAACAATTTTTTCACCTAATCAAATACACAATCAACCTAAGAAAATTAAACCGACATCAGTTTATGGGCCCAAATATTCCACTGGATATTTCATTGAATAAACTTTTTTCAAGAAAGTTCATATTTGGGACTACTTTTGTATATTTTAATATTTAGAAAATATAATTGTTAGACCGCCAGCCATCTGTTCTGATTATATACTCTCTCCGTTTCTTTTTAGTTTACTTACTTTACTTTGGGGGAGAATTAAGGAGAAAGTCCAAATGTAAAGAAACTTAAAAGGTGGAGAGAGAAATTGAAAAGTAAGAGAGAGAAACTAAAGAGTGGATTAAAATATAAAAAAGGGGATGACATGGATAGAAAAAGAGGAGAAGATGGGAAATGTTACCAAGAATAGAAAAGGCAACCGTGTGTAGATTAAAAGAACGAACCAAAAAAAAGTGTGTAAATTAAAAAGAAAGCAGATGAAGTATATGTGTTTAATTTTTCTATTAAAATTTAAATTTTATATCAAAGTTATTCTAACTTTCCCGTTCCTTATTGATGTTCCTAATTTGACTTGCACATTGTGACTTCACATATTTGACTATTAATATATGCAATTAAGAATTAGTAAAAATTATAAAAATTTAATATTATTAATATTAGTAAAGTACTCATTAGTACGAATCAAATAATACCTTACATGACTATATTTTTTCTTATGTATTGAAAAAAAAAATTAAAATATTCAATGTAATTTTAAATGGTGCCGGGAATTCCATGCGGGAATATCAATAAGAAACAGAGAGTATATGTTGTTTCAAACCTACAAATGGGACTTAAAAGTTATTTACCAAACATAACTTGTTTAGCACATCGACAAACTACAAGCCAATTCCTATTATGCTGTAGATACAAGTTACAACTTCAACAACCGCTTTTTCTCTCTACACCCTCAAAACAAAAAGAACCCCGAGAAACTCTACAAGTCGCGTGCCGCCAACGAGCTCGTTGGTGCGCGGCCCGAGCGCGAGCCACTCCACCCGGTCGCCGGCGAGCCGCCCTTGTCCTTGTCCTTTAGTTGTAGCGTTCGTAGAAGGTTTCCCCTTCCCCAATCTCCCCGCCCCATCCCCCGCCGCGTGTACCGCCTTCCCCCAGCTTTCGTGAGTCCTCCCCCTACACGTTTCGCAGGTTTGTCCCCCTCCACTGTTTGTTGGTTTCCTCTCCCCACCCCCTGTTTCGTTTCCTTTGAGTTGACGTCGGTTTTTCCCCCTCCCCTGTAGTTGAGTCGGTCTCCCTTCCGCTTCCCCCTAGTGTGCGTTGGGCTCCCCTTTCCCCTCCCCCCGGTGTTCGGTTCGACCTTCCCTTTCCCCTCCCCCACGATGTTCGGTTTGGGCTTCCCTTTCCCCCTCCCCCTAGTGTTCGGTTCGGGCTTCCCCTCCCCCATCCCCTAGTTCTTAGTTATGTTAGATATACGTCTGCTGGGTTGTAACTTCGTATGCGTGGTCAATTTCCAAATAATTAGAGTTAGTTGTGTCTTTCGAGTTGCAGAAGCTATTCTTCGTGGTTGGTTGTGGAAATCACAAAGTGTTTGTGAGTTGGTTACTGATGGTACTACCTTAGAATTTAGGTCTAAGGAGTGTGAGCGTGGGCGAGGTGATGAAAACTCTTCATGGTTAGGACGTGTGGTTTTCGGTTTCTCAAATCGGAGTTGTGTTCGAGAGCTGAACATGTTTAGCTCTGTTCTTAGCTTGGCATTGATCTTAATGATATTTGCCTTGAAAAAATCAAATCTGAAGGCGGTTGTAGGCGTGTTTTTATTTCGCCTACGTGGTGTGAGCGCGTATTTCAATTGACTACCCCATTGTAAAGGTGTATTGAAAATTATTTTTGAAGTCGCCAACAGTTCTTTAAAGGAAGAATCATAAACCTAATTGGATATAGGAAACCGTAGGGACAAATTGTGGGACTTATCCAATGTAGATTTCCCCGTCTAGACTCCATAGATGGTCAAAATGAACCAAAGATTGAGTTCGGGGGGTGAGGGGTACAAATATGGTTATAATGAACCATGTTTGCCCATTCTTTAGCCTCTACTAAATATTGATTCATGTCAATTTTTATGCAATAAAATAACCATATAATATTTTCAACACCCTAAAAGTAATTTAGTCTAAATTGGTTCAGGAAACACATAAATGACTATTTTTTAGTGATATGTTATTTGGCAATCAAATTACAGGGAACCTAACATGTTGTCCAAATTATCTGATTAATATTAGAACAGTTCTTTAGGTCTTTGATTAGCAATAATAACATGTCGGTGATAAAAAATAATACATAGAACAATCAGGCAAGCATGCAATAATATATAAAATAAATAAAAAAGAGAAATAAAATGTTAGAATATACAAAAGAGCAATTTTTATATTAAAGATCTACATTATGAAGGAAATCGTTAGTAATATAAAAATAATAGGGGTTTTTCTACGTTATACCCTTGTGTTTTTTCAATTTCTACGTTGTACCCCGACCTTTTAAAAATTCCACAAAGTACCCTCAAGATTACCTTATTTAATGCACGATGCCCTTCCGATTATATGTCATTAATTTCGTTTAATTTTTTAATTTATTGGAACTAATTTAACTTATACATAGTTTAACGCTCGGAGGGAATATTCACAAATTAGATTAGCTCCAGTAGATTATAAAAAGTAGACGAAATTAATGACGTATAATCAGTGGTGGGGCCATTATGCATTAAAAGAGGTAAGTTTGAGGGTACCGTGTGGAATTTTTAAAAGGTTGGGGTACAATGTAGAAATTGAAAAACCACAAGGGTACAACGTAGAAAAAGATTATTCAAGGACCCTCAGGATAATACCGTGGCTTGGGTCTGAGAGATTGACAACCTTCGGGACGAGCAATCGTGAAGCCTGAAAATCGAACTTGTAAGAAAGATTTGAATGTGTTTGTATGTGTTTTGAATATATGTCTGAAAGTATGAGTTTTTTTAGGGAGGTTTTGTAGAGAGGTTCGTAAATATATTCGTAGAGTTCGAAGTGTTTATGTGTGAAAAACCGTCTTTTAATTCGGAAAATCGAAGCCTATTTATAGGAAAAACGAATCTGCGCTTCACGCGCCATCTGCGCCAGGCGCAGGATGACGTATCACGCACAAATCCACGTGTAAGGCGCAGAATGGCGCGCTTGACGCGGCATGCCCAGTAGAAAGCGTTCATGTGGTACGTGCTTTGAAAAAGATAAGAAAGAAAAAATGCGTCTCACACAGAGAAGTGCGCTTGGCGCAGGACTCTATATGACACATATTTAAGTCTACGTGGCATGACACGTGCGCTCGGCACACTGATGTGCGCTAGGCGCAACCTACGTGGCAGGATTCATGCGCACGGCGCATATCTGTGTGCTCAACACAGTGTGGTGCGCTCAGCACACGTTGGTGCGCTCAACGCACCGCCTTGCTTTGACACGTTTTTTGATTAAAACACGTTTTTAAGATTTTCTTTTATCTTTTAACTCCGAAAATCTAATTTTACGGGATAAAATCTGATTTTTATTATAAAAAAAAATCTTTGAAAATATTTATTTTATTGAAATAAAACAATTAATTGGGATTTTTTCAAAGAACGGGGCTCAAAATATTATTAATTATCATGAATAATTAAGTGGGCTTTAAAATAGGACTTCAACACTTTTCGAAATAGTTTTGGGATGTCTCTTTGATTTGCTCCGCCCTTAGATCGGACCAATTAAGACCGCGGTATGTTTCATCATAGGGCCCTTAAATCGGGAGACACGATTATGTGTCTGGCGGCACCCAGATTGCATTTGGTGGTTTTCAGCGCGCGCGCCAACTCAAATGCGGTTCTCCTACCTAAAGGAGATACCTGCACTACTCTCTCAAGAGAGTAATGAGTCACCCAGGAACGTGACTCTTCACATACTCATGAGCCAAGAATTCTAAGCGACATAAGGTTGTAGGGATTGCTCATACGGTGAGATGCAAAGCTCGCCGTTAGTTGCTAGTTGTCCGGATCGTGAACGAGATTCGCTTTTTCCACCACTTCCATCAGGTTTGCCTCAATCATCACAATCATTGAACAACAATGACCTCCGTATCATGCGACTCTTTATCGGTTTTTCTTGTTTTTATTTTATATGGTTTGTAAGAGCTCATAAAGCTCCTTTAGTTTTATTTGCTTTGTTTTATGTTTGGTTGTAATAGCATTAGGTTGTACTACCTTTTTAATTAATGCACGTTTTCTCGATGTAAAAAAAACCCTACAAGTGGACAAATTTAAAACATAAATGGATAGCATGGTGATTCTTTTTGTAAATTCTTGAACCATCAATATAGTTGTCACACGCACAGAGGTTTGATAAATTATAGTTAAATATGTTATCTTGTAATGTATATTGATTATTGAATAAATACAATATAAGAAATTAGAGAGAATATAACTAAATATTATGTCTAATCATTTATTAGTTAGAACTTGTGTAGTATTATTATACGGACTTAGAAGCAGGCATCACAATGAATCAGAATAGAAGTAGATTATATCTAATTTCAAATAGGAAATCATAATTGTTCTAGGGTCCATCTTTCCAAAATTTACAGTATTGTTTTTGAGCAAAATTGTTAGGCGCCCCTTTGGGCCTTTATGTAAGTAGTTTGTATAGTTTACGTTTAGCGGGTTTAATGTATAAAGCCCATGTAGTTAATATTAGGTTGTACTTAATAACTGCATCTTGGAGGAAATACAACTAACACAATCATAATCACAACATGGTATCGGAGCCTAATAATTTACCTACCCTACCTCTGCCACTTTCTCTTCGCCGTCTCCTCACGGTTGCCGCCCACCTCTGCCGTTTTTTTTACCTTCACAGCAGCCTCCTCACGGAAGCCATCTTCCTCCCTTGCTTCCTCCACAACGCAGCCATGACCGAAGACTTTAAACTAGATGCTTCTTCTCCGTTCTACCTCGTATCGGGTGATCAACCTGGCAACCTAATCACTCACGTGATTCTTAAAGGCGACAACTATCTTGCGTGGGCTAGGGCAATCACGTTGTCCTTGAAAGCTCGCCGGAAATTCATTTTCGTGGATGGTACTATTACTAAACCATCTGACAAAAAGAAACTTTTGGATTGGGATCTTTGTGATATCCATGCTTGTCTCTTAGATGCTTCGTAGTATGGACTCGAAGCTTGCTTCCTCTATTCCTTATTTTGAAGAAACCCGTGCTCTCTGGTTGTACTTGGAGGCGCGAATTTATCATCGCTGACGGAACTCGCCTACAACAACTCCGTTCCAATATCACCACATGTAAGCAAACTAAAGGTATGTCTATAGAGGACTACTATAATTCTTTAATGGGATTGTATGATGATTTGGCCCGCTTAAAACCTCTTCATGGTTGTGTGTGTGGTGCGTGTACCTGCGATGCGCCGGCAAGTTCGCCACCGATCGCGAAGAAGAAAAGCTTCACCAATTCTTTATTGGTGTTGATGACGACCTTTACTCCACAGTTAGATCTAATCTTTTATCTCAACAACCCCAGTCGATCTTAATCGCACATACCAAACATTCCTTCAAGAGGAGAGAGTTCGTGGCATTATGCGTGACAAACCAGTGGTTGTTGAAAGTCACGCTTTTGGCGTCAAGGTATCTCATGGTCGTCCTGATAAATCAGCCCTGCATTGCACCTATTGTAAGAAACGTGGCCACGAAGTTTTTGCTTGTTTTAAACTTCATGGGAAACCCGCTTGGTGGGAAGAAAAGTATGGGAAATCGTCGGCTTCGTGGCTTCAACCGCATCTCGACTCCCCTCGTCGGCCCCTGCCCGGCGTGTCCACCGGCACCACCGTAGGAGATCCTCCACCACAGCTGCGCGGGCCCACGCCGTGTGCAGCACCGTACCTGCTCGGTAGCAGCGCTTCTCCTGGCAGCATCTCTCCTTCGACTATTGGGGAGGATGGGGGCTGCACTTCTCTTCCTTCTTTGAGTCCTGCACAAATGGAAATCTTATTGAACATGGTTAATAAAAAATCATCCGAACGCATGATGGGTGAGTGTCCTTCTTCCTCTTGGCTCATTGACATTGGAGCATCTTACCATGTTACAGGGAACTCTGCTCTTTTGGTTGATATTATTTCTATTCGTGCGTGTCATGTGGGGTTGCCCAATGGATAATATGCTATTGCGACTCGGCCGATGTTGTACACCTTCTTGGGGTCTTGTTCTTCGCAATGTTCTCCTGATTCCCTCTCTTCAATGCAATCTCATCTTTGTGTCGCAATTAATCGATGACTCTAACTGCTTTGTTCGCTTCACTGATTCTCTTTGTGCTATACAGGACTTTCGCTCGGGGAACCTGATTGGAGCCTGTGAACGAAAGGATGGACTCTATTATTACCGAGGGATTCCAAGCGTTTGTGCGGTGACTGTTTCAGAGATTAGTGACTTTGAGCTTTGGCATCGTCGTTTGGGGCATCCATCGGATAAGGTCGTCAAGCTTCTTCCAGTTTTTGGCTCTTCTAGTAGTAAACAAGCATTAAATAATGCATGTGTTGTTTGTCATCAAGCAAAACAATCTCGTCCTAGTTTTCCTATTAGTTACAATAAAGCCAGTCGCATATTTGAACTGATTCATTGTGATTTATGGGGTCCTTATCGTACCCCATCCTCTTGTGGTGCACATTATTTTTTGACTTTAGTGGATGATTATTCTCGTGCTACTTGGGTGTATTTGTTAACCTCTAAAACTAATGTGTATGCGTCGTTCTCTTCATTCTTTGCTATGATTGAACGTCAATTTGAGGTTAAGGTTAAAATGGTGCGTAGTGACAATGGCACTGAATTTAATTGCATGCTTGATTATTTTAATGCTCATGTCATCATTTTCCAAACCACTTGTGCTGGCACCCCACAACAAAATGGTCGTGTTGAATGGAAACACCAACATATACTTAATGTGAGTCGTGCTTTGATGTTTCAAGGTCATTTACCAATCTCTTTTTGGGGTGAGTGTGTTCTTGGTGCCGTTTACTTAATTAATCGCACACCTTCTCGATTGTTGCATAATAAAACCCCCTATGAGGCTCTCTTTGGTGTGGTTCCTGATTTTCATGCTTTGAAAGTGTTTGGCTCTTTGTGCTTTGCTTATAATCACCAAACTAAGGGGGACAAGTTTGCTTCACGAAGTCTGAAATGTGTCTTTGTTGGTTATCCTCCTCACAAAAAGGGGTGGAAACTGTTTGATTTGGAGACCCATGAAATTTTTGTTTCTCGGGACGTTAAGTTTTTTGAGAATGAATTTCCTTTTGAGACTCATCTTTCTTCATCTGGTGAAAGTGTCGGGGTTGATGGGGATTTTTTGGAGGATTTGGAACAAGTTTTATCTCTTGGTGATGATGATTTGACCGGCCCATGTATGGATCCTCCTACTGGTCCTTTAAATCATTCCGCTGTTGGGACTCCTGCCTCCAGCTCCTCTTCATTCCCTGATGGGCCTGCGCCCATTCCTCATGCTGGGCCATCTGCTACGAGTGACGCCGCCCCACTCGCTGGACCCGAGGCCAAACCGAACCGGGCATGTTGTCCGCGGGATGCGGCCCCCGTTGGGCCTTCGCATCCGGGCCTCATGCTCCGCGCGCCCTGCTTTGGGCTGTCGCGTCCGGGTGTGACTTAGGCTGCGTTGATCTGCCGCTACTTCTACTTCTTTGTCTTCTACTTCGAGTTAGGCCGAGGCAAGCGCGACAAACGACCCTCGGTTTTTCTTTGCGTGACTATGTTACGATTTTGAATCCGTTATGAGTCCATCCCAGAGTTCGCCTCCTCCTTCCAGTTCCCCCGGGTACTCCTTATCCTTTAGCACATTTTGTGAATCTTGACAAATTCTCTATGCGCCACCGTGTGTTTCTTCTTACTTTATTCTTGCGGGTCATGAGCCTCGTAGCTTCGAGGAAGCTATGGCCTACTCGGTTGGCGTGACGCTATGCAAAAGGAGATTTCTTCCTTAGAAGCTAATGATACTTGGGTTTTGACTCCTCTCCCTTGGGAAACATGCTCTTGGGTGCAAATGGGTTTTATAAAATCAAATATCATGCCGATGGCACGGTTGAACGGCTTAAAGCCGGTCTTGTCATTTTGGGAACCGCCGAGTTGAAGGCCTTGATTATAACGAGACTTTCGCTCCCGTTGCCAAGATGGTTCTTGTTCGCGCTTTCTAGCCATCGTTGCGAAAAATTGGGAGCTGCATTAAATGGATGTCCACAATGCATTTCTTCATGGTGATCTTGATGAGGAGGTGTATATGAAGCCTCCTCCTGGTTTTCATGGTCACCAGTCTAGTTTGGTGTGTCGGCTTCAGAAAACTCTTTATGGCCTTCATCAAGCCCCTAGGTGTTGGTTTGCCAAGCTTGCTGCTTCTCTCCAAAAGTATGGTTTTATTCAATCCTACTCTGATTATTCCCTTTTCACTCTTACTCAGGGTTCTGTGCAGCTCAATGTTCTTGTTTACGTTGATGACTTGATTACTCGGGAATGACTCGCCGCTATTGTTGCTTTCAAGCACTATTTGGGTGGACTTGTTTTCACATGAAAGATTTGGGTATTCTCAAGTACTTTCTCGGTGTGGAGGTCGCTCGTAGTTCTGAGGGGATTTTTCTGTGTCAACGCAAGTACATTCTTGACATTGTGGCTGAGTCTGGTCTTCTTGGGGCTCGGCCCTCTAGTTTTCCGATGGAGCAGAATCATCATCTCGCTCTTGCTACCGGCCCTCCTATTCGGGATCCGGAGCGTTATAGGTGCCTTGTTGGCCGTCTTATCTATCTTTTCTTCACTCACCCGGATTTAGCTTACACGGTTCATATCCTTGCCCAATTTATGCAGGCTCCTCGGCAGGAGCACTGGGAGGACGCCCTTCGCATTGTTCATTATTTAAAGGGTTGTCCAAGGCAAGGCATTCTCCTCCGGGCTGATTGTGATCTTGATTAGCGGTTGGTGTGATTCTGATTGGGCTAGATGCCCTCTCACTCGCCGTTCTCTTACTGGCTGGCTTGTTTTTCTTGGTCAATCTCCTGTGTCCTGGAAGACTAAAAAGCAGCATAATGTCTCTCGTTCGTCCGCCGAAGTTGAGTATCGATCAATGGCTACCACTACTTGTGAGTTGATTTGGCTTAAGGCCTTGCTTCTTAGTCTCGGCATTGCTCATCCTCGTGCTATGAGTCTTTATTGTGATAGTCAGTCTGCTTTGTACATCGCTCAAAACCACGTTTTTCATGAGCGTACGAAGCACATTAAGGTTGATTGCCATTATGTCCGTAATGCACTTGAGGCGGTGTCATTTCTACTCATCATGTTCCTACTACTGAACAACTTGCCGATATTTTCACCAAGGCCTTAGGCAAACGACAATTTCACTATCTTCTAGGCAAGTTGGGCATTTCGTAACCTCTATGCTCCAACTTGAGAGGGGGTGTTAGGCGCCCCTTTGGGCCTTTATGTAAGTAGTTTGTATAGTTTACGTTTAGCGGGTTTAATGTATAAAGTCCATGTAGTTAATTCTAGGTTGTACTTAATTACTGTATCTTGGAGGAAATACAACTAACACAATCATAATCACAACAAAAAATTTCTTACAATTTCACTTAAAATAAGATGTGTTTGTTACACATCATATGTTCCCCAGCATGTTAGACAAACCACGTATTTCAATTGCCCAACTGACCTTTCTTGACTACTATTCATCTAAAAATATTTTTTTCTTCCCACCAATCATATCTTCTCTCTTACCCCTCTTCTGTTTCCATCATCACCAAGTTCCACAATCTAAATAGAAATTCGTTAAAATTATAGAACTTTTTTAAAATCTATAGATATAAATTTAATACCTCATAACAACTTATTGTAAATATACTACATGTGCATGTCACCAATTTGAATTAACAAAGAAAGTTCATTAATTTTTTTGGTATGAACAACCTTTTGTCAAAGTTTGTTGAATTTTTCAACGGTTATAGGTGCATAGAATGATAGAAATTTACTGAACACTTTGAAGTGGTCTTTAGGAAAAGTAATCATCAAAAGATAAGAAGGGCTTTTAGTTCAAGGAGATGGTTTAAAAAAAAGGACATGATCAATATCACCAGTACATTTGGAATTCATCATTAGGATGATCATGACACAATGCATTTTTTGGAGGTGTTTTGTCCCTTTCTTTACTAACACAAACTCAGCATCCAAGAACGAAGAGGCTGGGGTAGGGTAGAGTGGAGAGAGAAGCGACGACCATATAGTTAGTTTCATGATGAAAATGATGAAGTGAATAATGATAGTAAATTAAAATTAAAGTAAGCATGACAAACAACCCAATAATTATGTCTTTCGAGAAGAAGAAAAAGATACTAATCAGCAAGAGAATGAAGCTGATTGATTATCATGCATCCATACTTGCATGAGAATATAATTGAGAAGACCTGTCTCTCTCCTCGTCCTCTCAATCTTCAGTTACTATAAAATCAGCAATTATTAGTCTCATGCATCCTTTTTATCTTACGATGGCCTAATATTTTTGCAATCATGAGCATAGTATATAAATACAAATTCATTATAACTCAAAGTAATATATACATAATGTCATACGCCACACAATATTCTATACTATACAGGATATCTCTTATTTTACGTGATGGGGTCCACGACTATATGCAATTATATAGAGGATGTACCCTAACATAAACACAGGCTCCATCAAATAATAATAGACAAAAACCTGTTAGAAAAACTACTATTATAATAATTAAACAGAATTTTACTAATAAAAGAATTATTTAAACAGATTAAAAATTTAAAAAAAAAAATCGAGTGATTCTTATTCTGAACAATTTTTTTCTTTTGTCATTACTGATTTTTACAATCAAAATTCAATTTTTTGAATATAAACTTTTTCAATGGTTAAAACTTATTATCGACATTGATATATATTTAGACTTACTAACAGCACTAATACGGGTTAGTTTTTTTTGGAGGTGTCACATAGCACATGTGAGAAGGTTCAATCTAACTATCTACTCCCTTGAACTCTAAATACTTTTTCTTTTTTGATAAATAAGCTGAGATTTGTATGTCTCTCAATACTTTACTCATGTGGTTTGGCACAAATATAAAGTACATAATATATTGTGTTCCATTAAGATTGTAGCGGGGTATGTATCAATTTGTGTAGTGGGAATCATGTGCGAGGTTGGAATGTAAATATTCAAAACAATGACGACTATAAAGACTCTCATTAATTAGTTGAAATATCAAGTAAGTGAAGCGAGTGAGTACATAACAAACTACGTCATGAGTAACATGCTCGCGAATAGAATAATAAAATATGTTTGTGGCAATAATGTTAAACCAAATTTACTACTACATAGAAAGCGAAAACAATATCACGAAAGAGCTTGACACTATGACGAACAAGGAGACCCTACTCAACGAGAATACATACTAATCCAAGTATAATCTTGCATAGTGTAAGTCATAACACGATATTTTGCCTTAGTGGAAGACTTAGATATTGTCGGTTGCATTTTTAAAGCATTGAGAAATAAGGTTATCTCGTAGAATTAGGGTAAAAAAGTTGCCTTTCTCATTAACCTCTTCACAATATATATGTTAAAATAATTAGGAAACCCAACTACAATACAATCTTGACATTGGAGGGTTCGAAAATGCCCAACTTCGACAAAAGAAGATCAAATTGTGACTTGTCGAGAGCTTTAGTGAAAATATCGGCCAATTGAGCTTTAGTAGAAACATAGGAAGGTGTAATAAGACCATCAAGAATGGCATCACGCACAAAATGACAATCAACCTCAATGTATTTTGTGCGTTCATGAAACCTCTCGGATTGTGCGCCAAATGGAGCGCGAGATTGGCTATCGTAGAACAAAGGAATGTATTTGGGATGATGGACACCCAAAGGCGAGTAACAAACCCTTCAACCACTTCAACTCACAAGTAATGGCGGCCATAGAACGATATTCGGCCTCGGTAGATGAGCGGAAAACCGTATCTTTGCTTCTTTGTCTTCAAGAAACAGGAGAGTTACCCAAGAAAACAATCCATCCCATCAAAGAACGTCTAGTAACGGGGCAAGTAGCCCAATCTCAGTCACACCAGCCTTGAAGAGAAAGCTCACTGTCAGAGCGAAGTAATAAACCTTGGCCTGGCGAGCCTTTCAAATAGCGAACCACTCGTAAGCGGCATCCCAATGTTCTGAAGAGGATCCTGCATAAGCGAGATAAGACATGAACATAATAGGCAAGATACGGTCGAGTAACGGCCCGAGTAAATTAAGCGCCCAACAAGGCGGCGATATGCGGCATCATCAGCCAATGGTGGTCTGTGGCATGAGCAAGGCGACGATTTTGCTCGATAGGGGATCCACAAGGCTTAGCACCCAACAAACCGACCTCAGATATAATGTCAAGAGTATACTTTCTTTGGCATAAAACAGACCAGCAAAACTACGAGCAACCTCAATGCCAAGAAAGTATTTGAGAGGACCAAGATCCTTCATCTTAAAGCAGTCACTCAGATAAGCTTTAAAAGTAGTAAGACGGCGGAATCGTTACGGAAATGATCAAATCATCAGCTTATATACCAACACATTTATCGAGTAAGACCACGAATGTAAGTGAAGAGAGAGTAATCGAGTAGGATTGAGAAAATCATACCCTTTCAAGGTGAAACTAACTTGGCAAACCAACACGAGGAACTTGTTTGAGACCATAAAAGAGACTTGCGAAGCCGACAAACCAAACGAGGATTCGAGCACTCAAAACCGGGATGAAGCTTCATATACACTTCTTCATTCAGATCACCATGAAGAAATGCATTATGAACATCCATTTGATGAAGTTCCCAGTTTTTAGAGGCAACAATAGCAAGAAAAGCACGAACAGGTTGTCATCTTAGCAACGAGGAGCAAAAGTCTCGGTGTAATCCAATACCGGCCTCCCGATGGTTGCCCAGAAATAACCAATCGCGATTTGAGACGTTCAATCTCGCCATTAGACATATACTTGGTGCGGTACACCCATTAACTTCCCAAAGCACGCTTGCCAGGAGGCAATTCTTGCAAAGTCCAAGTGTCATTATCTTCGAGAGCACGAATCTCATCCTGCATAGAAGGTTTCCAACCAGGATCTCTCATAGCCTCCTTAAAGGACCTGGGGTCAGTGCCAGAAACAAGCACGGCAAGAAACTTTCGATAATTCACGAGAAAAGTTTGCCCAATTTATATAGTGAGCTATTGGGTAGGGGGAACTTTGAAGGAGACGAAGGAAACGAGTAGACGAAGATGGACTTTCGAGCAATAACGAGTGAGTCACATAATCTTTCAACAAAGCAGGGAATTTTAGCCCTTTTACCACGACCCGGCTCGGGGAGTCCGGCGTGTCGTTGGGTGAACAGAAGAGTCCGAGAAGTAGGCGAAAAGAAGCACTGGGGGTGGGGAGAAATATTGGGCCCAGCAGAGGAAGCTGGGGCCTGGTCAGCACGCGGGTCAGCGAGCTGAGGAGAGGACACGGGCCCAGGCTCAGTTGGAGAGAGGAGAGGATTTGTGGAGCTCGAAGGAGGCGGGGGTTGTGGGTTGGACATGGGTAATTTTATGGATTTGGGGTTGTGGGGTCGGACCTTGGGATCTTTTGTGGAGCTCGGTGACAATTGGGGTGGGCGAGGACATTGAGGTGGGAAATGTTTTGCGAGGTTGGACAAAGAAGAGCACATCGGTTAGGGGGGCTCAAATTCCTCAAAATTCGAAATCAATGGGACCATTATCCATGGGCACAATATCATGTGGCACTATATTAACATCTTAGGAGTGAGAAAGGGATAAACATCTTCAAAAAAAATTCACATCACGAGACACAAAAAACTCCTTTGTATCAAGATCAAATAACTTCCACCCCTTTTTACCAAAAGGATATCCCACAAACACACATTTGCGACTTCGACTTGCAAATTTATCACCTTTAGTTTTGTGATTATGAGCAAAGCATAAACAACCAAAAACACGAATAGCCTCATATGCAGGAGAGTAGTTATGAAGAATTTCAAAAGGTGACTTATTTTGTAGCATAGGAGAAGGAGTGCGGTTTATGAGATGAGCTGCATCAAGGACACTCTCCCCCCAAAAATAAATAGGTAAGTTGGCTTGAAATCGTAAAGCTCTCCCATCATTCAAAATATGTTTGTGTTTGCGCTCAACCCTCCCATTTTATTGAGGTGTGGCCACACATGAAGTTTGAAAGATTATACCAGAGGCAAAAAAATATTCAAGCGGACAATTGAACTCAGTATCATTGTCCCTTTGCACGATTTTAATTGTTTGAGAGAATTGACGCTCAACCATAGCCACAAAAGTCATAAACATGCGAAAAACTTCAGTTTTATCATCCATCAAATAAATCCAAACAACACGAGAATAATCATCAACAATAGTAAAAAAATATCGCGCACCACAAGATGATGCATGACGATAAGGACCCAATAAATCACAATGAATCTTTTCAAAAATTCTACTGGCCTTATTCTCACTCAAAGGAAATCTATCCCTAGGATGCTTAGCACGAAAACATACATTCACATGCTTTATTCAAACTACCCCTATGACCACAAAGAAGAGGAAGCAACTTCACTACTCTTTCAGAGGGATGACCCAGGCGCCTATACCACAACTCCAAATCCGAAAAAACAACATTTGTCGAAACTTGCGAAATCGAATATCCTCCACATAAATAGTAAAGTCCATTCCGTCTACGTCCCGTTCCAATCAGCTCCCTCAGATGGTCCTGTATAGTACACATAGAGGAGTTAAATTGTACAATACAATCCATATCATGAGACAATTGTGAAACCGAAAGTAAATTGCAACTGAAAGTAGGCACATATAATACATCATGCAGAATAATGGTGGCAGAAAGACGATTAGAACCAGTTTGAGTAGCAAGAACAGTAGCACCATTAGGAAGACCCACGGGACAAGCAGGAATATCAACTAAATCAAACCAAGATTTCTCACCAGTGACATGATGAGTAGCACCAGTGTCAATAATCCATGAATCAGAAGAAAACGTAACATTCAAGCGATCCTCAGGAACTTTAGAATTGCCAAATAAACCAGTAAGTGCCTTGCACAGATCCGCGGTAAAGAGCTGCGAAGAGGAGGCATTAGGAGCCGAGGAGGAAAGCACGGTAGGAGTAGAGGTAGCATGAGCCTTGACCATGCCACGACCATGAGAACCCCCAGGAGGCTGAGGCCCTCCCTTGCTCGAATCACCTTTGGCCGGATAGCCCACGACCTCATAACACATTTCAGGAGCGTGCACATGCTTCTTACAATGAGGGCACGCCACTAAGGACCAGCACTTGGCCATCTCGTGGCCAACTTTGTGGCAGTGCGAACAAACAGGACGGTCAGCCCTACCACATCCTCGACCAGCACTTGCAGCAAACCCGAGAGCTTCTTGAGGCTTGTCATCAACCCCCCCACGAGCAAGACGGACTCGCTCATCCTGAGACACGAGTTGGTAGGCTCGGTCAAGGGATGTCAAGGGGTCAGTAGAGAGAATACTCGTGCGAAGAGGAGCATAATAATCAGTATAAAGGCCCATTAAAAACTCGTGCAGCCTTTGAGTATCATGGCGTTGGGCGTGTTGTGACCCAGCCTAACAAGAAGAACAACAAGAACATGAGATTAAGGGCTCGTGTTTTTGCAGTTCTTGCCACAAACAATTAAGCTTCCCATAATAGGTGGAAACCGACATCGATTTCGTTTGCTCACAACGGGCAATAGATGATTTCAATTGATGAATACGTGGGCCATTAACTAATGCAAATCGAGTTTTAAGATGATTCCAATGATGAGAAGCCTCACGAAATTTAGAAAGAGTACTCTTTACCTCAGGGTCGATTGTGTTTGTGATCCAAGAGATCAACATAGCATTGATCGTCGTCCAGTCTGCGGTGGTGTAAGGAGGGACAACCTCCGCGATAGTGCCATCAAGAAACGCAAACTTACGTCGAGCTTCGAGTGCCATTTGTATGTCAGACGATCAATCATCATAGTTATCATGCCGTAACCGAGTCGGGGTAATAAAGTCCCTTGGGCGGTCACCGGTGCCATGGAAAAAGGGCGAGTTTATATTGATGGTGGGCGGCGGTGGAGGTGTTTCATCATCGTCCCCATCACGGCCAAGAAAGAAAAGAGGGAAAAAAACAAGGTAGGCTCCGATACCATGTAGAATTAGAGTAAAAGAGTTGCCTTTCTCATTAAACCTCATCACAATATATATGTTACAATAATTAGGAAACCCAACTACAATACCATCCTGACATTAGACAACTTCCTAAAATATTATCTACATTATCACAAAAAACAAAGACGGGTTAGCCAATACGTAGTAGAATGGAATCTATCATACTTCCTCTGTTTCAAAATACTTGACACACTTCTCTCGACACGGTTGCTAATGCATGTTTTCAACCATTAATAACTCTAATTCTCTATAACTAAAAATCATATTGATTTTTTGAAAGTATAGGTTGAGACGAGTCTAACATTTAACAAGATCCCACATGACTATATTTTTTCTTACATAGAAATCACAAAACACGATCAAAGTGTCAAGTATTTTGAAACGGAAGAAGTATAACAAATTTTCCAATCACAATCTAGGTAAGAATGATATAAATGTGGCAAAAGGGCAAAGCCAAACCATAAATGGTCGTAACCTGTAAATACCTATAAAGAGTAAAGACACTTACTTATCAAAAAAAAAAAAAAAAGAGTAAAGACACTTGACAACTAAAAGATGAGATATGCGGGGAGCAGTGGCGGAGCCAGTATAGGGCACGCGGGGTCACGTGACCCCGCGAATTAAAAAATTATTTTTAAGTATTTTTGTAAAAAAAAAAAATTACTGCGTTAGACGCAGCAGAGCAGCGCCAGACACAGCTTAACATTTCCTCTTCTTTCCTTCTTTTGGTCGGTTGAGAAGTAATGAGAACCCAAAACAAACCCTTTTCTCTTTCTCTCTCTTGTAATTTCTCACTCCTCAAGAAACTCAAACCCCAACCCCATGAAACTCGATCTCCCTCTTCTCTCTCTCGAGGCTCTACGTCACCATCACAAGCTCCCTGTTCCTCCCTTCCTCTTCTCTCGTGCTCTGCCTCCACTTCCCCCTGCTTCGCTGCTGCCGCTAGACGTAGCCGCACCGCCGTCGCGCAGCCTCATCGCGTCTGCTGGCAACCTCACTGGAACCATGGTACTTTCGCTCTTTCTTCTTGTTTTGATTGAAGATTAGTAGTATCTCAAGTTGATAGTTTCCTCTTGTTATTTTGGGTAGAATTTGAAACAGTTATTCCTTTTGTAATTCTTTTAGTTTTTATTGCAATTAAGAAATATTGACAATATCATGAATTTGGATATGTGGCCAGTGGCCTGATTAAAGTAGTTATTGATTGGTGATACATGAGGTGTGAAGAAATTCAATGGTTGTCGTAGTCTGGAAATTGAATGTGTGTTTTTTTGTGTGGGATGTAGGGTAGAAGGATTTTGATCGACTATGTTTAAAATGTCGATGGCAAGTGTTGCTCTCAGTCCAGTTCAAAGGATTCCTTCAGTCTGAAGTTTATATTGGGTAGTGTTTCCTCTTATAGGCATGATTCTTTACTCTTAACAAGCTACAATAGATCTAGTCAGCTTGTGGCGGTTTGATTGAGTCTAGATTATACCCGGTTATACCCGAACTTCTATTTCCTTGGCTTTGGTTGCTCAACGTGTTATATTAGATTTTTATGTACTTGTATGATGGTAATTTGTTGATTGATTTTCATATAGTTAGTTTATATGTATTAATTTGTATTAAATAATGAATGTAGGAAACGATGAGTGATACACTAGATCAAAAAAATCAAAGGCGATGGGAAAACAATGCGATATTAGGCAATTTTTCTTTGCGTTGTAAATTTTTCTTATTTAATATCTTTTGTCTTTTTTTGTGGCCCCGATTTTGAAATGCAGAACCCCAGTGGCGGGAGCATCATAAACTTGAGATACTAAATTTACTACTATGATTTTTCGATATGCGGAGTACAAAGTAAGTAATATCATGTGATGTCATATCATACCATTGTAAATAATCCCCAACCATATTGCGATTTTTGATACCATGCATGCGTAAGTATAATACTAATAGTTCACTCTATCTAGGCTCATTTATATTAATAATATAGGATTACTCCATATTATAATAATATACCCTGCTTAGCTTATATCTCCCATTAGTTATTTGCTTGGACATCTATAATCTATTTTCTGCAGTGTTGCTGCGTACAGCATTATGATCTTCGGCTGTTTAACACATCATTCAAAGAAAGAACCACTTCTGGAGAGAATGTTGGGGCATAAACACAACTGGTTTTGGTAGTTGAAAGACTTTATTATAACTCACTCAGGAGCCCAATAATTCATGCAATCGCTCTCTCTATATTATGAGGTGGGTAGAGGGCCTAGAGGCGTAGACCTCTCGCTTTCTCTCTCTAAAAAAACACTTATGATAAGAGCCTGCATGACTTCAATAATTGCAAGGATCTCAAAAGCATGATAGATATGACCAGCTCACATCCTCTAAATGAGTCTCTTTTACTAGCAGGGTCTTTGCCTTGTGAATAAATAAACACATGATTCTACCCTCACGCGTGTAGAACTATTGTATTCTCCTACACAAGGGGACATTGGACAGTGGACACACCTTTACAACATGAGGATCTCATCATTGGATGCCCGCCTAATCTATCCTCTTTCATATCTTTTTTCTTTAATATGAAAAGAACGAAGAAATATTTGTCATATACTCCTTTTTTTTTTTTTTTTTGGCAAAAGCATGGCGCGGGTCCACTCACCAACTTTAACTTAGAGGCTCAAAACAGCACAAACTATTGGCGTGGGTGCGATGAGTGTCATAAATGACGCTAAAACTCACTTTTTGACAGCGTGTTCGCGTGAGCTGGACTAATCAATGAAAAATAGGATAAATGGAAGAAAAAGTCCTAGCCTATGCAAAACCCTCCCCCAGCATGGTTCAGCTACTGGCTATGTTTGGTGACATGGTTAATTAAATCAATGTAAAAAAAGTTGTTCATAATATATAAGAATAATAGAAAAGGATGAAAAATTTTGCTTATCAAAGTATAAAATTATAAAGTTAAATCCTCGTAATTATGTAGTTTAATTATCTATGAGGAGCTAAAGAAACATTGCCAAGTTTTTTCATTTTTTTATTAGGAAAGATAATTGGTCCGCAGACCAACCCCTGTTAGGCTACTAGCCATAGCGCACATATTCGGGGCCGGGTACAAGGCTAAACGACCTGGAAGTAAATGAACCAACATATTGTTGGGATGAGGATTGAACCTGGGCAATGCCGGAATTCGGGTGGTATGCTCCACTAAACTCTACCTCTCCCTTTGCCAAGTTTTTTCATGATTCACTTTTGACACTCAAGTGAGTAATCTTGAAAATTAGTTAAAAGAAATAACAAAGTGAGCAACTAAACACCGCTCTGATTTCTCTAAGTATCTCCCTAGTTTGGACAATAATGCCCTACCCTTCATTCATTCCTCCCACTTTATCACTTTCTACTATCTTTTTAATCTCTGTCTCCCCAAAAGTTTCTAAACATTGCATGTGTACCAGAATTTGTTCATCGAAAAATTGAGACGAAGGACATGGACGATGGTGAGCAACGGGAACCAATATAAAAATTACTCACGTCGGTCCTATATTAATCGCCATACATTCTTGTGCATAGAGGTTCATGAAGTAGATACTTCCTCTGTCCCATAAAGATCTGAACAATTATTGGGACACGTAGTTTATGGTGATAAGTTGTAGTGTGATTATCGAATCATGTTATTTCGTTAGAAAGTAGATGTGATAGGAGTTGGTGCGTGGGGAACTTATTTTTTATTAAAGGAGAGAAATAGGTAGTTCTTTATTGATAAAGTTAAAGTATGGACCAAAAGGTTGTAAGAAAAGTAATATAGTAATAGTGGGATTAAATGCCAAAATGGAAGTGTTCAAACTAAATTGGGACAAATATAAAAGGAAAGTGTTAATACTATTCGGAATGAAGGGAGTATATGAGTATTAACTTTTTAATGTTATAGTCAATTTGATTAAAGATAGTGAGTATTATAATATTGTGGGTAAATGGTGAAGGTCCTTTCATTTAGGATGTGTGTAGCAGCAGTATAGGGGGTTATTATTTTATTATTAGATATCTTTTTCAGTAAAGGTGTGGGGTATGATGGTAGAGTGCGAATTAATAATTAAATAGTGGTATATGCCTAAAAAGAAAGTGTTGCAAACTTGCAATTAATATGGGGCCGGGACAACCTAGGATAGGGAAAGTGTTGTGATTACAATGTGTAGGCGTGTTTTTATTTCGCCTACGCGGTGTGAGCGTATTAGATTTGACTACCCCATTGTAAAGGTTTTATTAAAAATATTTTGAAAGAAGTCGCCAACAATTCTTTTTAGGAAGAATCATAAACCTAATTGGATATGGGAAACCATAGGGACAAATTAGGGACTTATCCAATGTAGATTTCCCCGTCCTGACTCCATAGACGGTCAAAATGAACCAAAGATTGAGTTCGGGGGTGAGTGTACGAATATAGTCATAATGAAACACATTCGCCCAAAGTTGGCCTCTACTAAATATCGATTCATTTCAGATTTTATGCCAAAGAATAATCATATAACGTTTTAAACACCCTAAAAATATTTAGTCTAAATTGGTTCAGGAAACACATAAAAAGACTAACTTTTAGTGACAAGTTATTATGCAATCAGTATTACAAGGAACCTAGCAAGTTGTCCAAATTAATCTGATTAATGTTAGAACAATTCTTTAGGTCTTGATTAAAAAAAATAACATGTGGGTGATAGAAAGGTAAGTAAAGCATGACAATCATATAATAGGCATAGAATGTTCGAGCGAGGCATGATAATAATATGAAAAATAAATAAAAAGAGAAAGGTTTAGAATATACAGTAGAACGATTATTACTTAAAGATCTACATCATGAGAGAAAACTGTTAGTAACTTCAATATAAAAATGATTTGTTTAAGGATCTTCAGGTATTATACCTATGCGGCTTAGATTGAGGAGCGCAACGATCTTTAGGCGAACAACCGTGGAACCGGGAACGCGGTGTGATTAAGAATTGATTGAACGTATTGAAAGTATTTGAGTGTTTGAGTATTTGAGAATTCAAAGTGTATTGTAGAGGTATTCGTAAGTTTTTGTATTCGTGAAATAATAATATGAAAGCCGTCAGTAATTCGGGAAATTCCGGATATTTATAGGGAAAACAAAACTTACGCTCCACAGGAAGCCTGCGCCGCGGCGCGAGGCCTCGTGGCGGCGAAGTGCCACGCGTCGGGCGCACATTGGTACCGCTACGCGACCCGCCCAATCGAGGTTTAGGCACGTGTAAAACGCGTTTTGAAAAGATAGAAAAGAAAGTTGTGTCTCACACAAGACTTACGTCGAGACGCGGGACTCGTGTGAGTCACAAAATCTACGTGTCGGGCGCTCATTGGCTCGCCCGACGCGTTCGGCCTATGTGTTGGACGCACGTGGCGTGCTTCGAGCGCGCCCGCGTTCGGGCGCATATTCTGGAATATTCGAGCATATTCCATTGCGCGTCTTTCAAATATACCTTTTTATCCCTAAAATTCCGGAGATGGAATTTTACGGATTAATAATCTGATTTATTTATCAAAGATAATAGAATATTTATGAAAAATATCTATTAAAATAATAAATATTTGATTGGGCTTTTAAAATGGATTTATAACATTTTATGGGCTTGATATACAATTAATCATCATGAACAATTAATTGGGCTTTAGAATATCATTTCGAAACACATTTTAGAATGGTTCTTTAGATTGCTCTTCCGTTGAGTCGTTGTAATGCCCAATCCCTACTAAACCGAATCCACATAGTTTAATCACAACGAAAGCGTATCAAGATAAGATTTAGGCTACTACCATGACATTCTCAACATGTAAGGAAGAGAATATCGAATCAACACATAACAATGCTCAATTTTATCATATAATAGCTACAAACTTGTTCTTATAACAACTTCCACTAAAAGTAACCAAGGTTCCTTAGTCTATTATTCCTTATTCATACCACAAATACATACATATATATATATATATATAAATATATATATATATCATCTCTTAATTTACATTACTAAAAGTCTATTACAAAAGTAACTCTTTCATCCAATGTCCTTGTCTTAACTCGCAACAAAGTTGGACTCTCGCCACCCACCAAGTGACAGCCACGAAATGACAACACTATCGCCAAAGCTGAGTACACTTGTATAATAGAAAATACATGTTTAGGTGTGTTTTGAAAACTAATTGATAACACATCATCATAATAGCAAGTAAACATAACCAAATTGAATTCCTTAGAGTTTTCATAAGATCATTCTTTTGATATGAACGCGAGTGTAGCAAACTATTGAGGGTCGTCACCCCACCTTTTACTGTTCTGCTTGCAAGACTTAACCCGGACATGTCCCACTTCCGCCAAGATTTCCCCCTCTTGGTTGGGTAACAGTTAGGGAATACCCGCCCTAACCCGGGTGTATGCTCACGCCTCGCTTCCGTGATTAAAACTAATACATTTAGTGTTTCATTACCATACAATTTCATATACTTTACAAATTCCATTTAGAAGCATAAACATGGCAATTTAGTGTTTAAGCCCAGCTTAGGATAAGTAAAACATCTCAAGTGAACCATAGCATGCCAAATTCATGTCATATACTCAAAGCACACATACTAATATGCATATCATAAGATATTTCATTTCATAATCATGCTTCAAAATAGAAAGAAACAATCATTTAACCATAGGTAGGAAGAACTCTAGGTTACAATCCAAACTAAGTGTGTACCTTCACTTAGGTTGCTTAGTGCACTTAAAACTTCTTATCTCAAGTAGTTTACTCTTTCTACACCTTCCCCTGAATATGTAAAGTGATAGGAATTAGTTTACACAAGTTTTAGGACATAAATAATCAAGTTAAGTACAAGAGAGGTGCAAAGATGTACTTAGAGCAATGTTTTATGTTCCTATGAAGTTTTCTACAATTTCCCAAAGCTTGAAAACTCTACTAAAAGCTTGAAACACTAAGGAATTATGTGTAGAAGAGTTGTATGTAAAGATAAGTAGGTGTTGAAGAAGAAATTATAAGGGAAGGAATCGAAAAACCAAAACGAGTCTTTTATAGGGCGATTCTAGCGGTACCCCCGGGGGAGGAAACATCTTACGGGTGAGGTCGGTTTCTTGGAGTTTCTGGGTGATTCTTGTTGGAGGTGTTAGCTTGAGGTGTTGGCTTTCATGCATGCAAAGATCTTTAAGAGATCGACACTCAAGCAGCTGGTAAGAGGCATTCTTTGAGGATAGGTACAAACCGATATTTTAGCTGGCCAGATTTTACTATGTAAGGAATTCACCCTATTTAGCCACGTAAATTATGATGGTGAATGACCATTTTATCCTTAAGACATCCCAAACTTTGGTTATATCCAATTTGAATAGATTTTGAGCATGTATTCTATCTCAAAAGGCCTTTTAACTGGAAGTTCATTGCTATGCGATAAAGCAGTCTTTATGCGATTTTCGTAATCTTAAGGAATAAGCTCTCAAGGGATTTCTAACTTATCTATTGGTTTCCAAAGCTTTCTTAACCACTAACAATGATATCTCTTAGCTACTTTGGCATTTCTTATAACAATGACTCATGTAACACATATAAATCAACTATTTAAACACAATTCAAGAGAAATACACTTTGTTATACTTGCACTTTGTTTATTTTCTAATGTGATCCCACACTTTAACACAAAGTTGGGGTTTTAGGTTTAGGATTTTCTTAGGGCTATTACACGCGCCAACTAATGTCGCGGTATGTTTCATCATTGGATCCTTAAATGGGGAGACATGATTATGTGTCTACTAAAGCCCCCACTTTGACTAAGGTTCAGGAAACCAATAGTCAAAGTAGACGGTGTCGGGACGGAGAATAATTCTAAACGCTCTGCAGTTTAGAACTGATCGATAACCGCCGGTCTCTGCAAAATAAAGTTATTATGCAGGACAATAACTACAAGCAATCTGAACTACCACCTCGGGGTGGTACTCCACTAAACTACCACCTCTCCCTTTGCCAAGTTTTTTCATGATTCACTTTTGACACTCAAGTGAGTAATCTTGAAAATTAGTTAAAAGAAATAACAAAGTGAGCAACTAAACACCGCTCTGATTTCTCTAAGTATCTCCCTAGTTTGGACAATAATGCCCTACCCTTCATTCATTCCTCCCACTTTATCACTTTCTACTATCTTTTTAATCTCTGTCTCCCAAAAGTTTCCTAAACATTGCATGTGTACCGAGAATTTGTTCATCGAAAAATTGAGACGAAGGACATGGACGATGGTGAGCAACCGGGAACCAATATAAAAATTACTCTGTCGGTCCTATATTAATCGCCATACATTCTTGTGCATAGAGGTTCATGAAGTAGATACTTCCTCTGTCCCATAAAGATCTGAACAATTATTGGGACACGTAGTTTATGGTGATAAGTTGTAGTGTGATTATCGAATCATGTTATTTCGTTAGAAAGTAGATGTGATAGGAGTTGGTGCGTGGGGAACTTATTTTTTATTAAAGGAGAGAAATAGGTAGTTCTTTATTGATAAAGTTAAAGTATGGACCAAAAGGTTGTAAGAAAAGTAATATAGTAATAGTGGGGTCATGCCAAAAATGGAAGTGTTCAAACTAAATTGGGACAAATATAAAAGGAAAGTGTTCATACTATTCTGGAATGAAGGGAGTATATGAGTATTAACTTTTTAATGTTATAGTCAATTTGATTAAAGATAGTGAGTATTATAATATTGTGGGTAACTGGTGAAGGTCCTTTCATTTAGGATGTGTGTAGCGACGGTATAGGGGGTTATTATTTTATTATTAGATATCTTTTTCGGTAAAGGTGTGGGGTATGATGGTAGAGTGCGAATTAATAATTAAATAGTGGTATATGCCTAAAAAGAAAGTGTTGCAAACTTGCAATTAATATGGGACTGGGACAACCGGATAGGGAAAGTGTTGTGATTACAATGTGTAGGCGTGTTTTTATTTCGCCTACGCGGTGTGAGCGCGTATTAGATTTGACTACCCCATTGTAAAGGTTTTATTAAAAATATTTTGAAAGAAGTCGCCAACAATTCTTTTTAGGAAGAATCATAAACCTAATTGGATATGGGAAACCATAGGGACAAATTAGGGACTTATCCAATGTAGATTTCCCCGTCCTGACTCCATAGACGGTCAAAATGAACCAAAGATTGAGTTCGGGGGTGAGTGTACGAATATAGTCATAATGAAACACATTCGCCCAAAGTTGGCCTCTACTAAATATCGATTCATTACAGATTTTATGCCAAGAATAATCATATAACGTTTTAAACACCCTAAAAATATTTAGTCTAAATTGGTTCAGGAAACACATAAAAAGACTAACTTTTAGTGACAAGTTATTATGCAATCAGTATTACAAGGAACCTAGCAAGTTGTCCAAATTAATCTGATTAATGTTAGAACAGTTCTTTAGGTCTTGATTAAAAAAAATAACATGTGGGTGATAGAAAGCGGTAAAGCATGACAATCATATAATAGGCATAGAATGTTCAGGCAGGCATGATAATAATATGAAAAATAAATAAAAAGAGAAAGGTTTAGAATATACGGTAGAACGATTATTACTTAAAGATCTACATCATGAGAGAAAGCGTTAGTAACTTCAATATAAAAATGATTTGTTTAAGGATCTTCGGTATTATACCTATGCGGCTTAGATTGAGGAGCGCAACGATCTTTAGGCGAACAACCGGTGGAACCGGGAACGCGGTGTGATTAAGAATTGATTGAACGTATTGAAAGTATTTGAGTGTTTGAGTATTTGAGAATTCAAAGTGTATTGTAGAGGTATTCGTAAGTTTTTGTATTCGTGAAATAATAATATGAAAGCCGTCCGTAATTCGGGGAAATTCCGGATATTTATAGGGAAAACAAAACTTACGCTCCACTGCAAGCCCTGCGCCGGGCGCGAGCCTACGTGGCGGCGAAGTGCCACGCGTCGGGCGCACATTGGTGCACTTTGACGCGGCCCACCAATCGGGGTTTAGGCACGTGTAAACGCGTTTTGAAAAGATAGAAAAGAAAGTTGTGTCTCACACAAGACTTACGTCGAGACGCGAGGACTCCGTGTGAGTCACAAAATCTACGTGTCGGGCGCTCATTGGCTCGCCCGACGCGTTCGGCCTATGTGTTGGACGCACGTGGCGTGCCGAGGCCAGCGTTCGGCGCATATTCTCGAATATTCGAGCATATTCCATTGCGCGTCTTTCAAATATACCTTTTTATCCCTAAAATTCCGGAGATGGAATTTTACGGATTAATAATCTGATTTATTTATCAAAGATAATAGAATATTTATGAAAAATATCTATTAAAATAATAAATATTTGATTGGGCTTTTAAAATGGATTTATAACATTTTATGGGCTTGATATACAATTAATCATCATGAACAATTAATTGGGCTTTAGAATATCATTTCGAAACACATTTTAGAATGGTTCTTTAGATTGCTCTTCCGTTGAGTCGTTGTAACAGCCCAATCCCTACTAAACCGAATCCACATAGTTTAATCACAACGAAAGCGTATCAAGATAAGATTTAGGCTACTACCATGACATTCTCAACATGTAAGGAAGAGAATATCGAATCAACACATAACAATGCTCAATTTTATCATATAATAGCTACAAACTTGTTCTTATAACAACTTCCACTAAAAGTAACCAAGGTTCCTTAGTCTATTATTCCTTATTCATACCACAAATACATACATATATATATATATATATAAATATATATATATATCATCTCTTAATTTACATTACTAAAAGTCTATTACAAAAGTAACTCTTTCATCCAATGTCCTTGTCTTAACCTGCAACAAAGTTGGACTCTGCCACCCACCAAGTGACAGGCCACAGAAATGACAACACTATCAGCAAAGCTGAGTACACACTGTATAATAGAAAATACATGTTTAGGTGTGTTTTGAAAACTAATTGATAACACATCATCATAATAGCAAGTAAACATAACCAGCTGAATTCCTTAGAGTTTTCATAAGATCATTCTTTTGATATGAACGCGAGTGTAGCAAACTATTGAGGGGTCGTCACCCCACCTTTTTTGTTTCGCTTTGCAAGACTTAACCCGGACATGTCCCACTTCGCCAAGATTTCCCCCTCTTGGTTGGGTAACAGTTAGGGAATACCCGCCCTAACCCGGGTGTATGCTCACGCCTCGCTTCCGTGATTAAAACTAATACATTTAGTGTTTCATTACCATACAATTCCATATACTTTACAAATTCCATTTAGAAGCATAAACATGGCAATTTAGTGTTTAAGCCCAGCTTAGGATAAGTAAAACATCTCAAGTGAACCATAGCATGCCAAATTCATGTCATATACTCAAAGCACACATACTAATATGCATATCATAAGATATTTCATTTCATAATCATGCTTCAAAATAGAAAGAAACAATCATTTAACCATAGGTAGGAAGAACTCTAGGTTACAATCCAAACTAAGTGTGTACCTTCACTTAGGTTGCTTAGTGCACTTAAAACTTCTTATCTCAAGTAGTTTACTCTTTCTACACCTTCCCCTGAATATGTAAAGTGATAGGAATTAGTTTACACAAGTTTTAGGACATAAATAATCAAGTTAAGTACAAGAGAGGTGCAAAGATGTACTTAGAGCAATCTGTTTTATGTTCCTATGAAGTTTTCTACAATTTCCCAAAGCTTGAAAACTCTACTAAAAGCTTGAAACACTAAGGAATTATGTGTAGAAGAGTTGTATGTAAAGATAAGTAGGTGTTGAAGAAGAAATTATAAGGGAAGGAATCGAAAAACCAAAACAGTCTTTTATAGACTGATTCTAGCGGTACCCCGGGGGAGGAAACATCTTACGGGTGAGGTCGGTTTCTTGGAGTTTCTGGGTGATTCTTGTTGGAGGTGTTAGCTTGAGGTGTTGGCTTTCATGCATGCAAAGATCTTTAAGAGATCGACACTCAAGCAGCTGGTAAGAGGCATTCTTTGAGGATAGGTACAAACTGATATTTTAGCTGGCCAGATTTTACTATGTAAGGAATTCACCCTATTTAGCCACGTAAATTATGATGGTGAATGACCATTTTATCCTTAAGACATCCCAAACTTTGGTTATATCCAATTTGAATAGATTTTGAGCATGTATTCTATCTCAAAAGGCCTTTTAACTGGAAGTTCATTGCTATGCGATAAAGCAGTCTTTATGCGATTTTCGTAATCTTAAGGAATAAGCTCTCAAGGGATTTCTAACTTATCTATTGGTTTCCAAAGCTTTCTTAACCACTAACAATGATATCTCTTAGCTACTTTGGCATTTCTTATAACAATGACTCATGTAACACATATAAATCAACTATTTAAACACAATTCAAGAGAAATACACTTTGTTATACTTGCACTTTGTTTATTTTCTAATGTGATCCCACACTTTAACACAAAGTTGGGGTTTTAGGTTTAGGATTTTCTTAGGGCTATTACACGCGCCAACTAATGTCGCGGTATGTTTCATCATTGGATCCTTAAATGGGGAGACATGATTATGTGTCTACAAAAGCCCCCACTTTGACTAAGGTTCAGGAAACCAATAGTCAAAGTAGACGGTGTCGGGACGGAGAATAATTCTAAACGCTCTGCAGTTTAGAACTGATCGATAACCGCCGGTCTCTGCAAAATAAAGTTATTATGCAGGACAATAACTACAAGCAATCTGAACTACCACCTCGGGGTGGTACTCCACTAAACTACCACCTCTCCCTTTGCCAAGTTTTTTCATGATTCACTTTTGACACTCAAGTGAGTAATCTTGAAAATTAGTTAAAAGAAATAACAAAGTGAGCAACTAAACACCGCTCTGATTTCTCTAAGTATCTCCCTAGTTTGGACAATAATGCCCTACCCTTCATTCATTCCTCCCACTTTATCACTTTCTACTATCTTTTTAATCTCTGTCTCCCCAAAAGTTTCTAAACATTGCATGTGTACCAGAATTTGTTCATCGAAAAATTGAGACGAAGGACATGGACGATGGTGAGCAACCAGAACCAATATAAAAATTACTCTGTCGGTCCTATATTAATCGCCATACATTCTTGTGCATAGAGGTTCATGAAGTAGATACTTCCTCTGTCCCATAAAGATCTGAACAATTATTGGGACACGTAGTTTATGGTGATAAGTTGTAGTGTGATTATCGAATCATGTTATTTCGTTAGAAAGTAGATGTGATAGGAGTTGGTGCGTGGGGAACTTATTTTTTATTAAAGGAGAGAAATAGGTAGTTCTTTATTGATAAAGTTAAAGTATGGACCAAAAGGTTGTAAGAAAAGTAATATAGTAATAGTGGGGTCATGCCAAAAATGGAAGTGTTCAAACTAAATTGGGACAAATATAAAAGGAAAGTGTTCATACTATTCTGGAATGAAGGGAGTATATGAGTATTAACTTTTTAATGTTATAGTCAATTTGATTAAAGATAGTGAGTATTATAATATTGTGGGTAAATGGTGAAGGTCCTTTCATTTAGGATGTGTGTAGCAGCAGTATAGGGGGTTATTATTTTATTATTAGATATCTTTTTCAGTAAAGGTGTGGGGTATGATGGTAGAGTGCGAATTAATAATTAAATAGTGGTATATGCCTAAAAAGAAAGTGTTGCAAACTTGCAATTAATATGGGACTGGGACAACCGGATAGGGAAAGTGTTGTGATTACAATGTGTAGGCGTGTTTTTATTTCGCCTACGCGGTGTGAGCGTATTAGATTTGACTACCCCATTGTAAAGGTTTTATTAAAAATATTTTGAAAGAAGTCGCCAACAATTCTTTTTAGGAAGAATCATAAACCTAATTGGATATGGGAAACCATAGGGACAAATTAGGGACTTATCCAATGTAGATTTCCCCGTCCTGACTCCATAGACGGTCAAAATGAACCAAAGATTGAGTTCGGGGGTGAGTGTACGAATATAGTCATAATGAAACACATTCGCCCAAAGTTGGCCTCTACTAAATATCGATTCATTACAGATTTTATGCCAAAGAATAATCATATAACGTTTTAAACACCCTAAAAATATTTAGTCTAAATTGGTTCAGGAAACACATAAAAAGACTAACTTTTAGTGACAAGTTATTATGCAATCAGTATTACAAGGAACCTAGCAAGTTGTCCAAATTAATCTGATTAATGTTAGAACAGTTCTTTAGGTCTTGATTAAAAAAAATAACATGTGGGTGATAGAAGCAGTAAAGCATGACAATCATATAATAGGCATAGAATGTTCAGGCAGGCATGATAATAATATGAAAAATAAATAAAAAGAGAAAGGTTTAGAATATACAGTAGAACGATTATTACTTAAAGATCTACATCATGAGAGAAAACTGTTAGTAACTTCAATATAAAAATGATTTGTTTAAGGATCTTCAGGTATTATACCTATGCGGCTTAGATTGAGGAGCGCAACGATCTTTAGGCGAACAACCGTGGAACCAGGAACGCAGTGTGATTAAGAATTGATTGAACGTATTGAAAGTATTTGAGTGTTTGAGTATTTGAGAATTCAAAGTGTATTGTAGAGGTATTCGTAAGTTTTTGTATTCGTGAAATAATAATATGAAAGCCGTCCGTAATTCGGGAAATTCCGGATATTTATAGGGAAAACAAAACTTACGCTCCACGCAAGCCTGCCGCGCGCGAGCCTACGTGGCGGCGAAGTGCCACGCGTCGGGCGCACATTGGTGCACTGACGCGGCCCATGTCCCAATGGTTTAGGCACGTGTAAACGCGTTTTGAAAAGATAGAAAAGAAAGTTGTGTCTCACACAAGACTTACGTCGAGACGCGAGGACTCGTGTGAGTCACAAAATCTACGTGTCAGGCGCTCATTGGCTCGCCTGACGCGTTCTGGCCTATGTGTTGGACGCACGTGGCGTGCTGAGCGCAGCCCCCGCGTTCGGCGCATATTCTGGAATATTCGAGCATATTCCATTGCGCGTCTTTCAAATATACCTTTTTATCCCTAAAATTCCGGAGATGGAATTTTACGGATTAATAATCTGATTTATTTATCAAAGATAATAGAATATTTATGAAAAATATCTATTAAAATAATAAATATTTGATTGGGCTTTTAAAATGGATTTATAACATTTTATGGGCTTGATATACAATTAATCATCATGAACAATTAATTGGGCTTTAGAATATCATTTCGAAACACATTTTAGAATGGTTCTTTAGATTGCTCTTCCGTTGAGTCGTTGTAACAGCCCAATCCCTACTAAACCGAATCCACATAGTTTAATCACAACGAAAGCGTATCAAGATAAGATTTAGGCTACTACCATGACATTCTCAACATGTAAGGAAGAGAATATCGAATCAACACATAACAATGCTCAATTTTATCATATAATAGCTACAAACTTGTTCTTATAACAACTTCCACTAAAAGTAACCAAGGTTCCTTAGTCTATTATTCCTTATTCATACCACAAATACATACATATATATATATATATATAAATATATATATATATATCATCTCTTAATTTACATTACTAAAAGTCTATTACAAAAGTAACTCTTTCATCCAATGTCCTTGTCTTAACCTCGCAACAAAGTTGGACTCGCCACCCACCAAGTGACGGGCCACGAAATGACAACACTATCGGAAAGCCGAGTACACACAGTATAATAGAAAATACATGTTTAGGTGTGTTTTGAAAACTAATTGATAACACATCATCATAATAGCAAGTAAACATAACCAGCTGAATTCCTTAGAGTTTTCATAAGATCATTCTTTTGATATGAACGCGAGTGTAGCAAACTATTGAGGGTCGTCACCCCACCTTTTACTGTTCTGCTTGCAAGACTTAACCCGGACATGTCCCACTTCCGCCAAGATTTCCCCCTCTTGGTTGGGTAACAGTTAGGGAATACCCGCCCTAACCCGGGTGTATGCTCACGCCTCGCTTCCGTGATTAAAACTAATACATTTAGTGTTTCATTACCATACAATTCCATATACTTTACAAATTCCATTTAGAAGCATAAACATGGCAATTTAGTGTTTAAGCCCAGCTTAGGATAAGTAAAACATCTCAAGTGAACCATAGCATGCCAAATTCATGTCATATACTCAAAGCACACATACTAATATGCATATCATAAGATATTTCATTTCATAATCATGCTTCAAAATAGAAAGAAACAATCATTTAACCATAGGTAGGAAGAACTCTAGGTTACAATCCAAACTAAGTGTGTACCTTCACTTAGGTTGCTTAGTGCACTTAAAACTTCTTATCTCAAGTAGTTTACTCTTTCTACACCTTCCCCTGAATATGTAAAGTGATAGGAATTAGTTTACACAAGTTTTAGGACATAAATAATCAAGTTAAGTACAAGAGAGGTGCAAAGATGTACTTAGAGCAATCTGTTTTATGTTCCTATGAAGTTTTCTACAATTTCCCAAAGCTTGAAAACTCTACTAAAAGCTTGAAACACTAAGGAATTATGTGTAGAAGAGTTGTATGTAAAGATAAGTAGGTGTTGAAGAAGAAATTATAAGGGAAGGAATCGAAAAACCAAAACAGTCTTTTATAGACTGATTCTAGCGGTACCCCCAGGGGAGGGAAACATCTTCTGGGTGAGGTCGGTTTCTTGGAGTTTCTGGGTGATTCTTGTTGGAGGTGTTAGCTTGAGGTGTTGGCTTTCATGCATGCAAAGATCTTTAAGAGATCGACACTCAAGCAGCTGGTAAGAGGCATTCTTTGAGGATAGGTACAAACTGATATTTTAGCTGGCCAGATTTTACTATGTAAGGAATTCACCCTATTTAGCCACGTAAATTATGATGGTGAATGACCATTTTATCCTTAAGACATCCCAAACTTTGGTTATATCCAATTTGAATAGATTTTGAGCATGTATTCTATCTCAAAAGGCCTTTTAACTGGAAGTTCATTGCTATGCGATAAAGCAGTCTTTATGCGATTTTCGTAATCTTAAGGAATAAGCTCTCAAGGGATTTCTAACTTATCTATTGGTTTCCAAAGCTTTCTTAACCACTAACAATGATATCTCTTAGCTACTTTGGCATTTCTTATAACAATGACTCATGTAACACATATAAATCAACTATTTAAACACAATTCAAGAGAAATACACTTTGTTATACTTGCACTTTGTTTATTTTCTAATGTGATCCCACACTTTAACACAAAGTTGGGGTTTTAGGTTTAGGATTTTCTTAGGGCTATTACACGCGCCAACTAATGTCGCGGTATGTTTCATCATTGGATCCTTAAATGGGGAGACATGATTATGTGTCTACAAAAGCCCCCACTTTGACTAAGGTTCAGGAAACCAATAGTCAAAGTAGACGGTGTCGGGACGGAGAATAATTCTAAACGCTCTGCAGTTTAGAACTGATCGATAACCGCCGGTCTCTGCAAAATAAAGTTATTATGCAGGACAATAACTACAAGCAATCTGATTACCTGCAGAAAAAGATGTTAGCAGATAGGTGCAAACAACTCACATAAAGCACCGAATGATGCAAATGATGCAAACTTAGACTCTCGAAGGATGCATGAGACGCAATGCAAGGATTAACGTTATGCAAAGCTAAGGGATGGCACGTCATGCAAGGTCAGGGTTATGCAGGACAAGAATGTATGAAATGCAATGCAAGGTCAGGGTTTTGCAAGGCAGTAGTGTAAGGTCAGGATTGTGCACGACTAGAATATGTGTAGAATGATAGAATGAGCAGGATTGAATAGAAATGCATAGAATGATTTTCGAAAATCATTTTTAGTAAATGATTGGGGTCCGCAAACGAGGTCCACGGATTACAACTCTTCGGGAGTTTGATTTGAATTGGAGGAACCACCACACATAGGAAGCCCCCACCTTGGGTGAGCTTGCCTTGAATTAGGCTTGAGCCTTGATTGAAATTGTATTTGATTTGATGTTGAAATGTAGTTGATCTGTCTTGAACATTGAAAGTTTTCACTGGGGATTGCACTGGGGATTCTTCTTTGGGAAGTCAAATATCGCCACAGACCATGGAATCATCGGAGAGTCCTTCGTGGAAAAGGAGAGCTTGGATTGAAAAATAAAAGGTTTGAATTTGGGACTTAAATAAATGTAGGTAGGAAAAGGCTTTGACAAGGCTAGGTGCAGACTCGAGTCTATGTCAGGATCTAGAAAGAGATTATACTCCTAAATTCTAGAAAGTCTAATCATTAGACCATGACTAATTTATTTTATTGAAGCGGTCGGACCTCGAGATGAGGATTCCTACGTATCCTTGCGGAATCAGACTATTCGTAGTTCCAGATCTGATGTCTTTTTTTTGCCATTATATTTTTTTTGTGCCGAACTTTTGCCTAGGCCGCCCTTTCGGGTTGTCAACCTAGCGGGCTTGGACATACCTTGAAAAAGGAGTTTAGTGAAAGGTTGAAAGGTTGAAGGCTTTAGGTTTGATGAAGGTTTAAGGCTTGAGGTTTAAGGTAAGGATCATGAATTTGGATTATATGGTTATGGTTTTGATGGATTGAAAGGATTTGAATGAGGGGTAGAACTTGTGTGCAAGCCCCCTAGCTTGACTTTTTATTTTTTTGCCTTTGGCTCTTTCTTTTTGCATTTTTTTCTTTTTGTCATGTGCGTTTTCTTTTGCTTTTGCTTATTTTTCTGTCGCACTTTGAATTTTTTCACTATTTAATTTTTGCCTGGCATTGAATTTTTTTTTGTATGTAGTAAGGCTTGCACACAAGCTATTGGTTTAGGGTAGTGGAAGGTTTGAAGGTTGTTTGTGGAGCTTTAATGTTGAAGGGATTGTTTGGTTTATGATCATGGAGATGATGGTTTAAGGATGATGGCTTATGAAAGGTAATGGAAGGGAGAGGGGAATAACTCCTGATCCAAAGTATGTCCTCTTTTTTTCTTTTTTTTTTTGTATTACAGATCTCTTTTTTTTATTAGTCAAGTTCATTAGGTGATTCGAGTTTCATCATTGAATTAGAAGCATAAATAAAATGATGGAAGGCCAATGAAAATGAAAATGAAAATGAAATTATTTTATTAATCAGAAATAAATAGAACAAGGCTTATTAGAAATAAAAACCTAAATAGACTCGACAAGAAAGGAAATGAAGGAGCTAGGGGAGGGACTCTCCGACTCAAGCTAGAAAACTAGCGTTAAATGACTAAGCCCCGACGTTATTTAGGTGCTGCCCAAGGGGTTGCTACTAAAGCTGAATTTTGCTGCGGGCGGAATTGGCAATCTACCGTCTTCAACCATATCCTGCAGGTGATTCTTTAAGGTCCAACACGCAGATGTTGGGTGTCCATTCCCTTGGTGGTACTTGCAGTAGGCATTAGGATCCCACCTCTTGGATCTATTTTCGGGAACAAGATCTGGAGTAGGACCAATAGGCTGAAGTGCTCCCTTTGCATGAAGTCTAGTGAAGGCTTCTTCTAAGGACATGCCTAATGGTGTGAATGTTCTTTGAGGCTTTTAATAACCTCTCTTTTCAGTAGCTATGGCATTGACCTCATTGCTTTTGGAACTAGAAGGGTTATTGTTACTCTTCTTGAAAGAGTTGTTGTTGTTGTTGGAAGCCTTATTCTTGTTGGCTTGTATCTCCTCCTCAATCAGCAGGCCTACCTTATAGAGCTTCGTGAAAGACTCTATGGGTTGGAACTTGATATGTTCCCCATACTTCGGTTGTAAGTTACGAATCACCAGTCGGACTTGATCCTCCTGAGATGGCCTGTGAATCATTTGTGCAGCTTTATCCCTCCATCTGTTAAGGAAGGTGACGAAGTCTTTGTTGGAGTTTTGTTTGGTTAACTCCAACTCACGAAGGCCAATGGGAAGCTGAGTATTGTATACATATTGTTTGTGGAACTCTTCTCTGATGTAGTCCCAGTCATTCTGCTTGGCCTTATTCAGTGATCTGAACCACTTGGATGGATGTGTATCCAAGGTTAAAGGAAAGACATAAGCAAACAGGTCCTTGCTTATGCCCTTGAGAGCCATAGAGATGGAAAATGCTCTCAAGTGGTCATCTGGGTCTTCGACCCCCTTGAATTTTGGGAGGTCACCCAAGGTTACCTTTTTAGGGAGTTTTTCCCTTAGTTCAGGATCAATGATGTCATGGCCATGAGCCTGACTCTCGAGCGCAGGAATTGACTGGATCAATTGCTCGAGTTTTTCGAACCTCAGTTCTGTGTTGGTTTTGAATGGTGGTGGAGTGTCGCCTTGCTCATCTTCTTCAGTTAGCTTCTCCCTCAGTGCCATAATTTCTTTGTGTTGCTTCTCAAGACGAGAGTTCATCAGTGTGAGTTGAGCCATAATGGCACTAAGTTGTTCATTAGTTTCCCCTATTGCAGATGATGCTTCAGAAGAGTCAGAGGATTCGTCTGAAAAAGTGAGGATGCGCTTGACAAGTCTGGGAGTAGGTCGACCTTGTTGCCTCTCTTTCGGACGTTCCCAAGTTATAACCTCACGATCCGTCCTGAACAGAAATCGAATGGACCTCGTAAATTTCAAGAAAGAATGTTTTCGAAATGAGAAACGGAAATGAGAAATGGGAATAGAAATGGGAAATGAAAGTGGAAAATGATTTTGAAATGGAAATGGAAATGGGAATGAGAAATGATTAGGAATGGGTATGGTTATGGACTTAGTATGGGCTTGACCATGATGGAGCCATGGGCCTAACTATATGCAAATGCAGACATGGACTAGGCTGGACTATACAAGCAGACTGGATTGGGTTTTGGTGATGATAGGAGAGACTAGACTTTGAACTTACGGGTGAGCAAGTAGGCTAGACATTAAGGAATCGAAGAATGGACAATAAGGGAGATTAGACTTTTAACTTAAGGCAAGCAGGCCTAAGCAACTAGACTTTGAACTTACGGGTGAGCAAGCAGGCTAGACAACTAGACTTCGAATCTTACATTAAACTAAGCAGGCTAGACTCAAAGATTACCTATGGACTTAAGGAATGCTTGTAATACCCCGAACCTTAATCTCGTTTTATTAGCTACTAATTATGTTTATTAGCTTAATTGCATCCTAAATTTTTTTCGAAGTGATTATGATTAAGAGTATTTTCCAAAAATAAATATATATTTACTTTAGTATTACGAAAAATGATATTTATTATGATAAACGGTTTTATAATATAGTTTATGGATTTAATAAGAAAATCTTATATATTTTTACTATATGATTTTGAGTTAATGATTTTTAGTTAAAGTTGAAGTTTAGAAGTCAAATTTAACTTAACAATTGTAAAGGGGTCACAAGTTTGACTTTTATTTTAGTTCACCAACAACAAAATATGAAAGTAAAAGACAAAGAAAATAAGAAGAGAAAAGAAGGAAGCAAAGCTGATAATCAGCTTCCCTAAACCGACCACCCCACCTCCCTATTCTTCCCTCTCTCCTCTTTGTCCCCTACACTAGCTCTCCTATGAACAAAACCACCACTCACCATTCTTCCACCTCCCTTTTGTCTCATAAAATTCATCTATAAGAAGTCAGTGCATTAGGGCTCAGAAATCACAAGTTCAACAACTAAAAATCACAAAATTTCTTCTCCTCTCACTCCTCCTCTCACGGCGCTACCACGCCACCACCACCTGCGCACCACTTTGGTGCAGCGAACCCCCCCGACCAAGAAGACACCACACCAGAAACCCCGCAGCCGCACCGCAGCGCCACCAGCTTCCTTCTTTCCTTCGCGCCTCCCCTGTTCTTCGTCCTTCGCTGCTGCCCTGGCGTGGTTGCTGGCCGACCACCGTGGTCCAAGGACGCCTCGGTTCTCCAGCAGATGTCTTGTTGGTACTACACTTTCCTCTTTTTCTCTCTTATTCTCCCCATATCAAAGGTTAATATTGAAGTTATGAACTATGAAATTTGGGTACTAATTCCCTTTGATTTCGAAGATATTGGATATGCTAAATCTCCTTTTTACTTGCTATTTACTCCAATTTCAAGTATCTTGTTATTTGAGGAAATAATTGACAAGTTTGGTTGTGTTGTTGTTCTGGTGAAATTATTCTAGGTTGCTCGTTGGTCGTGTATGTGTTTGTCTTAAGTGTTGAAGAACAACTATGTTTGTTAGACTTGAAGATAATAATTGAGGTCATATATTGCAATTCATTTTGTCAGTAGATTAGCAATAAAGGAATGTTAATCAGTTTAGTATTTAGTCATAATCAAGTGAATTCAACCGTTTTCAAATCTGCTACGAGTCTATAACTTAGCTCCAATGAAGGTGGTTATCTGTTTGAATATTTGTTACCTATTAAAGAAGCCATTGAAAGATAATAAATAGTTTAGCTATTACCTTTGGAGATGATATATTGACTTACAGACAAACTTGGTATTATATGACATTTAAAGTACATTTGTTAACCATAACGAGTTTATTATTATATGTTAGTAAGTTGGAAAACTAAGAAAAGTGTATCGCTGAACTATTGTGAGAACTATTTAAAGTTGAATTATGTTTAATGACGATAGTCGATTATGTGAATTATATCGCTAATAAGCTTATTAATATGGATATGAAGGAGTATGGAATAAGTATGCCTCTTGTTTTGTAAGTGATCGGAAAGTGTGAAAAGATGACTTTTGCTCTTACGAATAACGAGTTATGAAATGTTTGTTATGATGCATGTTCATGTATTCCGAATATGCAAAAATATACTTTTTAATTCTGAAACAACTCAAAGTATAAATGACTCTTAAACGATATGGAGTATGACAAGACTGATATGCTTCTGCTATGTTTCTGTAAGTGATTTGAAACTACGAAAGGATTATGATGACATATGTGCTATGTATTCCAGAAAGTACTTAAAGTTATGAGTTATGATTACTGATTCTTGATTATGCTAAAGTATACGTTATGATCATTCTGAAGCAATATGAATGTATGAAAGTTTGTGACTCCGCGATGATCTGTGAAAGACACTTAGGAAGAGACGAAACGTTATTTATAAAAACATGTTCTATGAAATCCTCATGTTATCCAAAGTATGTAACGTTTATGGCTAGCACCCACAGACCCTTTTCTGAATATGCTTTGTGATTTCTTGCATTACGTTATGATTATATGGATTGTGGGATATGAAGTGTTTGTATGAATATGATGATTATCAATGCTATGAACGAATTTTATGGAATAACCATGATGCTACAAAAGCATGATTATGATTACGTTATGGACATGATTATGAATATGTCATGCTTATGATTACTTTCCATGATTATGATTACGATGATGTAATGTAATTATGATTACGTTATGATTAAGATACGTTCCATGATTATGATTACGATGACGTAATGTAATTATGGTTACGTTATGATGATGATTACGTATAATGATTACGGTTACAATTATGTAATGTGATTATGATTCGTAAAAGCAACGAAACATGATAAAGTTAAGTGAAAGATGGTTCTTGGCAGTATATTTGGGCACCGCAAGTGTCACCTATGATGTGACCGCCTTTCTGTATGTTCTGGGGAGACGTCTCTGGTTCATAGTTTGGGTATCGCAAGTGTCACCTATGATGTGGCCACCCTACCGATTAATAAATTTGGGCACCGCAAGTGTCACCTATGATGTGACCGCCTATCTCGTATGTTTTGGGGGAGACGTCTCTCGGTTCATAATTTGGGTACCACAAGTGTCACCTATGATGTGGCCACCCTACTGATTAATGAATTTGGGCACCGCAAGTGTCACCTATGTTGTGACCGCCTTTCTGAGGAGACGTCCCTACTGTTATACTTGCCAAGATACCAATATGATTAAGTAAAATGAAAAGATAATGATAAAGCTTATGATATGAAACAATTTAATATTTTTATGAATGTAATGATTAACAATCAATGATATCGTGAATGGTTCTTGAAGTATATGTTTATGAATGGTATATGTTGTTCTTTCCTCTATTTAATGCATGCTCTTTCTTGTTTTACAAAGCTCGGATGTTAATCAAGATGCCAATATAATTAAGAAAAATGAAAAGATAATGATGAAGCTTATGATATCATTCGAAATATTTGCTATGTTGATAATTTTATTAAATGATTTAATGCTATGAAGTATGATGACTTTGATGTTACGAAAGTATGATTATGATTGCGATTACGTTTTATGATTTCACACATTATGTTATCGATGTTTGGAGTAGGAGATGTGGAATGTTTTACGAATATGATGATTAGTAATGTTATGAACGAATTCTATGAAATAACTATGTTGTTACGAAACTATGATCATTACTACGTTATGAATATGACTGTGATTATGTTGAGTTTAAGATTACTTCGTATAATTACAATTAGGATTATGTAATATGTCTATGATACGAGAGAAACGAAACACGATAGAGTTAAGTGAAAGTATTCTGATAGTGAAGTGGATGAAATATGATAATGACCTATGACAAAATCGTATGACTCAAACTATAAGCTTTATGAATTTTTGATGATATGAAAGTATGTCCTTTGCTTTGATAGGAAAGAACTATAATGATATTACGATTCTGCTATGATTTCTGGAAGTACTTCAAAGTCATGAAACATTATGAGTAATATGGATAACGTGAATGTTGTTATGTTGTTGTGATGCGGTTATGAATGATGTGAACATGTTGATTACGTGAGAATCGTAGACACCAAAGAATGTGTTAAAAATATTTTATGGGTTAGTACTCAGCGTTGTGCTGATGTGTCTGTCAATATTTTGTTTTGTCAATACTGTGGCCTGTCACTTGGTGGGTGGCAGAGTTACAATAGTTTCAGGTCGAAAATCTGGAGCATCTTTTCCAAGATAGAAGCTGTAACACCCCAGAATTTCAAAGGCGGAAAAGAAAGAAATAATAATATAATTAATAGGACGATGGCGGAAACATCGTCTTCTGGGAATGTCACTACTACAAGATTATTGTTTAAATAACTAAGTGATAAAAACAAACATAAGTAAATACTATAAGTAAATTAATTACTTAGATTAAAATCAAAATGAGAAAACTATCTCAAACTAAAGAGAAGTTTAGAACTAAAACCCTAATAGATTATTTCTCGCATCTCAACCCGAGCCCAAAATCAAAGGAAATCCCCATCAACAAAACCTGCAAAATATACAACAAATACCCACAATCAGTGGGGAGTAACTAGCAGTTCTCCCAGAACAATAGCAATCAAAGCACGATTCAGAAGAAGATTATTAAGAAAGGAATAACATGCAATCATTACATCATATCATGCACATAGAAATCATAAAGCTCATAGATAAATCAAGAGATCATTAACAATAAGTAAGCATAATATAGTGAGTGACATAATTTCCAATATAAATAAATAATAATAATAAATCAAAATACAACAAGTTATTGAGTCAGAAACCGAACGCCGGTGATTCGCAAATCACTTCCTAAGGTTTGTCGATCGCAATCTCCGGGTCGCCTATGGGCTTACGTTCCCCACCGCCCGTGTCTAAGAATGGCCAAACTCCCGATGCAGGGTAGAACACGCAGAACTCCCCGACCTCTCGGACGACAACAATTAACCCGAGTGTACCCCTAGTTCGCAAACCAGGTGGTTGGCATGTTCTTAACCGGGGACTACATCTATCCCACCGGATATTCTTATCTCAAAATACAATCATGCATACAAACTAAGTATCATTCATCAAAAATATTCATCAAAAAGGGGATGCCACCCGGCCTTATACCCACAGTTCATCAAACAGTTCTTCATAATTCCTCAAAATAAATCACTTATACAATAATCAACAAATAATTCTCACAATAACACTTGAACATTCCCAAACATCAAAAATGACAATATACTGGTTTTTACAGCAACCACTCTCAATCACAAATACATCACCAATTAACTCGAATCATATTCATTAAAAGAGTAATAACAATTAAATCATTTTATTCCATAAATCAAACCTAAACATGTGGTTACCAAAATGATGCATATTGTATACTACTGAAAATCAGAAACCCAGAATATATTAAATTATAAATTATATCTGATTTACAAGCCTTCAAACAATTTAAAAGTGTATCCTCAATTTCATCACAAAAACACCATAATAATTATGAAACTAACAAATTCGAGCATTAAAATCACACAAAAATTATCATATAACCCTAATATCTCTACTGACATGGTACAATTTTTATTTATAATTTTCGGACTCAAAAAGTATTTTAACAGTTAATATACAGATTCCTCAAATAAGCCATTATAATAATTAAAAATATAAACAGACGCCCAAAAATTACCAAAAATTTACATAACATGTAAAAACTCACGGAAATACATATTATGCAAACAAATTAATTTTTCTGCCTCTAAAAATAATTTTCATGAATTATATACTGACAGAACCGAAATTACAAAAACAGATATATAAATTAATTAAAACAGTAAACAGTAGATAAAAATTATTCTAAGTCAAGTAATACATTATACGCATGTTACATGATCTAAGAAAAATGATTTCATCAATTTCAACAGTCGTTCCATAATTATTATGAAATTTAGCCATAAACGCACAAAATACTAATTAAATCAAATAAATATTAAAAATCATGCAAAAATTATTTTTCTCTACACAGTATTCACATAGCATGTGTCACGTATGTTCAAGTAAAATTTCGTCAAAAAATCTCATTCAACAAGTATTTTAGATAATTCCTAACGTATTAATCTAATACCGAATAATACCCTAATCGCTATGGTTCTAAGATAACAACTAGTTACCTGGATCGTCGGGAGGAGAGCTGAGTCTAAAGAGACAATCATAAGTTAAGCATGCAATCCAAATCCTCTTCTAACCCCAAGGCATAACAAACGAGAATTGTAGCAACAAGTCACTAAGCATTTCTTCTTGAACGTTGAAAACTCTTGTTTCGCAATGCTCTGTTACGACCATGATTCCCGATGATCAAAAGTTCAGATTCTCAATCGCTCCGGTCAGAATATAGAACAAGACATTATAAACGTTTAGTCCAAAAATAAATACGATCCAACGGTTAGATCTCCGGTTACGGTTATTTTCGTGAAGGTGCGACAGGAAAAACCGGGTTGAAACTTTCTATTCTTTTCCTCTTCCTTTTCTCTCTTCCTTTTCTTGAAAAACGGTGAGGGTTTAATGCAAATGATGCTGAACTTCTATGAATAAAAATCAGAATTTTATGGATGTTTAATGGTTGAAATAAAAGGGTTTTAATGAAGGAGAATGATTAGGGGGTTATAGGAGTTACAAAGCTACCAAGAGTCACAAGGAAAAATATAAAGAAAAGAAAGAAGAGGAGCTCTCCTTCTCCATCTCCTTGGCCGGCTGTCAAGCCCAACACACCAACAAAAATTTCGGCCCAAATCAACAAGGGTCCATGCTTCAAAAACCCGCTACGCGATAAAACGATTAATTCTTAAATCGCGCCTAAACTTTGAAAATACTTAATAATGAAAATAATTCTAATAAATTATATTATAAATATAAATATAATGCACACATTAACACACCATATAATAAAATAATAATTCGGCTCCCAAATTATAAAGAATAAAAATCATTGATCTAGAGAAAATAATAAATTATTTATTTTTTTACGAAAAGAATATCATTTTAAAATAAACTAACACCAAAAATAAAGGGTGAAAATTACGGGGTGTTACAATCACTCCCCTTAAAAGAGTTTCGTCCTCGAAACTTCAAAACAACCAAGAGACAAAGAAAATACTCTAGATAAAGAACATTAAGAAAACAAAAAAAATCGATGGATTTTAGTTAAGAACTAAACAACTTTGCAGGTATAAAAATTTGATAACTCAAATAATATATATTTTATTTTGGAAGACCAAAAGAGTTGTATAGTAAAGAAGCACGGTAACAACAATCATTTTATAAAATGTGAAAGAACCAAAGACAAGTATTAGAAAGTTTAAGGTAAAAACTTTTGCACACTAAGCTATAGGTAATTTTGTAAAAGAAGCGGGAATAAATATTGACGTAAAATTATAAAAGAATAAATCCGACCATACATAAATATTTTTAGAAAAGAAACGAAGAAGAAAAAGTTCGTAAATAGATAGCCAAACCAATTTAAATAGAGGTAAAGACACGGGCTTATACTCCACTTAAAGAGATAAGAACACTTTAATAAAGAGTAGCTAGCTGCTTTATTAAAGTAGCACCTACGAACACAAATCATGACATATGTTATAAGAGCGTACGCCTCCTAAACATATATATGAAAATTAAAGTTCGCAAAAGAAATTGAAAACTTTAAAATAAATTTCACAACGACGAAACACTAATAATAAATAGGCGATAAAGTACTAAATATTAAACAACAATTTTAAAATTTGTCAAGTCGACACAAATGTGCATGGAACCACCCATTGCAACCTAGTATCAACAAAACAATATTTGAAAGCCATCTTATCAAATCAACATTAAGTTTAACGGAATCACCCAATATAAACTTAATGTCAACTCAAAAAGGAAGTTAAATCAAAATAGTCAAAATGCGTCAACTTATCAAATTGACATACAAGTCAAAGGAATCACCCATTATGACTTAATATCAACTCAAACAAGTTTTAAAATTTAGACTTATCAAATTGACATACAAGTCAAAGGAATCACCCATTATGACTTAATATCAACTCAAATAAGTTTAAAATTTAGATCGAGTATATAAATTTTGTTTTCAAAGAATATAAAACAGATCAGTCAAAATCAGAGAATTAAATAAGAAGTAATGAAAACAACCAAAATTTTGATATGAAATGAGAAAGCACTAAATATTTAAACAAGAAACAACAAATAGTAAACAAGATCCTTTCCCACATTTGAGTTTGAAAATAATACCAATAAGAAAAGTAAAATAGTAAGTAAAGTAAAAGTTGTTGAATGCTAACCTTTAAAACAAAACAGTTTACATCCACTTTTCAATCTAACACCAAAACAACTCATTAGGGTACTTTTATTTTCAAAGACTACAAAACTTATTACCATAATTAAAGGCTAAACAAGGATTAGCATGAAAAATAAAAATATTAAAAGGAAAATATTTATAAATATAGATGGTCAAAAACGGTAAGAGAAATATGAAGAATATCTTGAAAGACAATTTCATAACCCCTTTCTTTTCCAAACCATTACACAACAATTGAAATTAAACGTTTTTTTTTCAAAAGAGTATGTCAAAATATTAACAATAACAACATTTGAAAGTTAGAAAATAACTCTAATATAGGTATGAAATTTATTAAGTTCAAAGGTCTAAAATATAATTTGGAATATAAATTCAAACTGGAAAGTTTTGTAAATAATAAAACAGATACGTAGTACTCACATAAAAGCAACACATAATTGAAAAAGAATAGAAAATATATACTGTCTCACATAATAACATATACTATCAAGCAACTAGCAAATAAAATAAATGCAATGCAACACACATGACTATATTAAAATAAAATTAAAGCTTATTTCTAAATTGCAAAACACAAAACAAATTAAACACAACGAAACCGAGAAGGCTATAAATTACTTCGCTTCGTTGCGCACTCTGATAAAAGAGAAAATAAATTACAAGTCAGAGGCCCTGCAAATAAGATTAACAAACTTGGTAGACTAATTCCACCAATAATACAAATAACTATACATATAACATAGGCTCCATAAGCATGAGAGCACACCACATTCCCATAAGGCTTCCCTTTACTTACTCTACCCATAACACTCTCATTATATATAGTGAACAACTAAACTTAATTCTAAACAAATTTTATATCCTATGGCTAACTAATAATTCTAAAGAATCATTAGCAACTCTGTTTCAGAGTTTAGGAGCGTTTTGCTCTGATACCAACTGTAACACCCCAGAATTTCAAAGGCGGAAAAGAAAGAAATAATAATATAATTAATAGGACGATGGCGGAAACATCGTCTTCTGGGAATGTCACTACTACAAGATTATTGTTTAAATAACTAAGTGATAAAAACAAACATAAGTAAATACTATAAGTAAATTAATTACTTAGATTAAAATCAAAATGAGAAAACTATCTCAAACTAAAGAGAAGTTTAGAACTAAAACCCTAATAGATTATTTCTCGCATCTCAACCCGAGCCCAAAATCAAAGGAAATCCCCATCAACAAAACCTGCAAAATATACAACAAATATCCACAATCAGTGGGGAGTAACTAGCAGTTCTCCCAGAACAATAGCAATCAAAGCACGATTCAGAAGAAGATTATTAAGAAAGGAATAACATGCAATCATTACATCATATCATGCACATAGAAATCATAAAGCTCATAGATAAATCAAGAGATCATTAACAATAAGTAAGCATAATATAGTGAGTGACATAATTTCCAATATAAATAAATAATAATAATAAATCAAAATACAACAAGTTATTGAGTCAGAAACCGAACGCCAGTGATTCGCAAATCACTTCCTAAGGTTTGTCAGATCGCAATCTCCAGGTCAGTCTATGGGCTTACGTTCCCACCGCCCTGTGTCTAAGAATGGCCAAACTCCCGCGGGGTAGAACACGCGAGAACTCCCCGACCTCTCGGACGACAACAATTAACCCAGTGTACCCCTAGTTCGCAAACCGGGTGGTTGGCATGTTCTTAACCGGGGACTACATCTATCCCACCGGATATTCTTATCTCAAAATACAATCATGCATACAACTACTAAGTATCATTCATCAAAAATATTCATCAAAAAGGGGATGCCACCCGGCCTTATACCCACAGTTCATCAAACAGTTCTTCATAATTCCTCAAAATAAATCACTTATACAATAATCAACAAATAATTCTCACAATAACACTTGAACATTCCCAAACATCAAAAATGACAATATACTGGTTTTTACAGCAACCACTCTCAATCACAAATACATCACCAATTAACTCTGAATCATATTCATTAAAAGAGTAATAACAATTAAATCATTTTATTCCATAAATCAAACCTAAACATGTGGTTACCAAAATGATGCATATTGTATACTACTGAAAATCAGAAACCCAGAATATATTAAATTATAAATTATATCTGATTTACAAGCCTTCAAACAATTTAAAAGTGTATCCTCAATTTCATCACAAAAACACCATAATAATTATGAAACTAACAAATTCGAGCATTAAAATCACACAAAAATTATCATATAACCCTAATATCTCTACTGACATGGTACAATTTTTATTTATAATTTTCGGACTCAAAAAGTATTTTAACAGTTAATATACAGATTCCTCAAATAAGCCATTATAATAATTAAAAATATAAACAGACGCCCAAAAATTACCAAAAATTTACATAACATGTAAAAACTCACGGAAATACATATTATGCAAACAAATTAATTTTTCTGCCTCTAAAAATAATTTTCATGAATTATATACTGACAGAACCGAAATTACAAAAACAGATATATAAATTAATTAAAACAGTAAACAGTAGATAAAAATTATTCTAAGTCAAGGAATACATTATACGCATGTTACATGATCTAATAAAAATGATTTCATCAATTTCAACAGTCGTTCCATAATTATTATGAAATTTAGCCATAAACGCACAAAATACTAATTAAATCAAATAAATATTAAAAATCATGCAAAAATTATTTTTCTCTACACAGTATTCACATAGCATGTGTCACGTATGTTCAAGTAAAATTTCGTCAAAAAAATCTCATTCAAAAAGTATTTTAGATAATTCCTAACGTATTAATCTAATACCGAATAATACCCTAATCACTATGGTTCTAAGATAACAACTAGTTACCTGGATCGTCGGGAGGAGAGCTGAGTCTAAAGAGACAATCACAAGTTAAGCATGCAATCCAAATCCTCTTCTAACCCCAAGGCATAACAAACGAGAATTGTAGCAACAAGTCACTAAGCATTTCTTCTTGAACGTTGAAAACTCTTGTTTCGCAATGCTCTGTTACGACCATGATTCCCGATGATCAAAAGTTCAGATTCTCAATCGCTCCGGTCAGAATATAGAACAAGACGTTATAAACGTTGAGTCCAAATATAAAGACGATCAAACGGTTAGATCTCCGGCTACGGTTATTTTCGTGAAGGTGCGACAGGAAAAACCGGGTTGAAACTTTCTATTCTTTTCCTCTTCCTTTTCTCTCTTCCTTTTCTTGAAAAACGGTGAGGCTTTAATGCAAATGATGCTGAACTTCTATGAATAAAGATCAGAATTTTATGGATGTTTAATGGTTGAAATAAAAGGGTTTTAATGAAGGAGAATGATTAGGGGGTTATAGGAGTTACAAAGCTACCAAGAGTCACAAGGAAAAATATAAAGAAAAGAAAGAAGAGGAGCTCTCCTTCTCCATCTCCTTGGCCGGCTGTCAAGCCCAACACACCAACAAAAATTTCGGCCCAAATCAACAAGGGTCCATGCTTCAAAAAACCCGCTTACGCGATAAAACGATTAATTCTTAAATCGCGCCTAAACTTTGAAAATACTTAATAATGAAAATAATTCTAATAAATTATATTATAAATATAAATATAATGCACACATTAACACACCATATAATAAAATAATAATTCGGCTCCCAAATTATAAAGAATAAAAATCATTGATCTAGAGAAAATAATAAATTATTTATTTTTTTACGAAAAGAATATCATTTTAAAATAAACTAACACCAAAAATAAAGGGTGAAAATTACGGGGTGTTACAGAAGCAGTTACGTGCTAAGAGTTCTGTTATGATTTTTTTACGTTTCTTTTGAGGCGATGACGTTCCACTTTGCATTAGATAATAATTAATGATTTAGTTTTATTTCTAGTTCTAGATGAGCAATAGTGCTCCTGATTCCCTTTACCTGTTGCTCCGCGAAAGTGTTGAGTTATGGATTTGGAAATATTTTATTTGTAACAGGTTTCTCAAACATTTTCCCATTTTGGGTTGTCCAATTTACAAAGGAAACTCTGCTGAAATTTCTAGAAAATATTAGTCTATTATTATAGTGTTTCTTTAAAAGAGTGACAAATTAAAGTAGTGTCCCTGTAAGCTGATGTTAAATGACGCCTTGAATTTTCCCCTAGTGGAAAGTACGGCGGTAACACGCCGACTAAGCTAGGTCTTCCGCTGCTAATCCTGATTAATTAACTTAATAAGGATGTATGAAAGTCGGGGCGTTACAATGCTAGACCTTGAACTTACGGGTGAGCAAGCAGGCTAGACACAACAATATTATGCTTATGGACTTAAGGAATGCTTAGACCTTGAACTTATGGGTGAGCAAGCAGGCTGGACTTTAGAGGAATTTGGGCTATTATGAACTTCTGAAGGAATTGGACTTGACTAGGGCCTACATGAACCTAAGTTTGGATTAGATTAACATATAGGTTTGATATAGACTTGGAGATGCATATGGGCTTGACAGTGGAAATAGACTAGGATTGGACTTAGAATGGAATGGACTGAGACTAGATTTGGAGTCGACTGGGATTGACATAAACTGGGGGTTCACGTAGAGATGCAAATGGGCCTAGCTTTGACTTGAACTAGACTTATATGGGCCTAAGATGGATTCTAATGATAGCGGGCCTAATATAAATGCATGGACTCAAATTTTGATGGGCCTTATATGAATGCAAAATGGACTCTAATGCATATGGGCCTAGAATCAGGGCTGAGCACCGGTCCAGAACCGGACCGGACCGGAACCGGCTGGACCGGTGGACCGGAATTGAGCAGTTTTTTGGACCTGGACCGGACCTGTTTCGATTCAGGTCCAGACCGGACCGGACCTGATTTTTCAGGTCCGGTCCGGTTTTGGACCTGTTTTTTAATTTTTTTTCAAATTAAAAAAAAAAAACAATTTCACTGTATTTTCTGGTTTCTGCCATGGTTATGAAATTATGAAATTAAAACAAAAAGGGAAAAAAGAAAAACACAACAACAATTAAAAGATGATAAACAAAATTGAGCAAAAAACGAAAAAAAAAAATTACACAAAAATGGAACTCATCTTCTACAACAACTAAAACGAAACAAAACGTGCGTGCATCTGAGTCACGAAGAAGCAGCAAACCCAACAACACAACCGCGAACCAGAGGAAAGAGAAAAATAGAACAAAGAGGCAAACTTTGTCACTTACTCACTTTGGTGGCTCACCGCTCAGTGCTGCACCAACGACAGCAACAAAACAACAACAGCAGCTACAACCAGGGGCAGCAGCCTCAAGACCGGCAAGAAACGAAAGCTCCGGCGAGCTGGGAAACGCCGGCGAAGGCAGGGGCGGTGGCCGAACAAAAAGCAAAGGCAAGAGGAAGAGAGAGGAGTCACCGAAGAGGAAAGAGAAATAAGGGTTTGGGGAAAATGAAACCCGAGAGAGAGAGAGAAATGAAAGCTAGGGTTTCAAACAAAATTGCCGACACCACTGACCCCTCTTTTTACTTTTCTCATTTAAGTCAAAAATTTTTTTTAAATTAAAACCGGGTTTCCGTGTCGGGCCGGTGGATTCCGGTTTTGCCTGACCGGACCGGAAACCCGGAATCAACATTTTCTTTGGACCGAGGACCAGGACCGGAATCTCCGTTCGGTCCGGGACCGGTCCAAATTCCGGTCTGGACCGGTATGTTGCTCAGCCCTACCTAGAATGAATGCAAGTGAATTGGGTCGATTGGATCGGATTGGATTGAAGGTGTTTGGATAGGGCTTAAAAATTTTCGAAATTCGTTTTTGAAAGGAACCCCTTGTTTTATCTTTTGTTAGGAAAAGATGATGGATTGACTTTGAAGATAATTTTTTTTTTTAAATGCCGTGGTATGATGGTGATTAGTAAATGCTTTTTGAAAAAGGTAGAATAGACACGGGTGTAGGATTAATTTTGAAAAGATGTAAATTTTTTTGAAATTGATTGAATATGGTAGGGTAAGAATGATAGGAAAGACTTGTTGAACAGCAGGGAGGAAATTGGAAGAGGTAGACATGCATGACAACTCTAGCTCTACAATGACCCTTTAGATGCATTTTTTTTAGGACAGACTCGACCTTGCATGAAAACACCTTTTTTTGAATGATTGATTAGGTGAGACCTCTAATTAGACCATGTATTACGCGGATGCATATAGCCAAACATAGGACTGAACATAGGATCGACAATTACGACGGCTAAATTGACGAAAAGCGTGCGATGCACAGACTGCGTGCCGCACAGTTGTGCGTCTGGCGCGGGAATGGTGCGCCAGGCGCAACATAATGCGCTTGGCGCACTACTCCCCGACACGTTTTTCGGGGATTTAGGAGACGAATTGGCCGATTGATGAATTTTTCTTGTTTTTAGACGCGGTTTTAGGAACGACGCATAATAATGACAATTTGACAGAATAATAACAGGCAAGAATTGCAATTACAGGCAAATGTCATATAACATGGATGCAAAAGTTCCAACCTAAAGTCCAGTTCTATGTTTGAAACTATTGGTCAGGTTTAGGTTCAGTCTGAAAAGGGTCCATGACTAAGAGATTGATCCCACGCTTCGTACCCCTGCTTAAAGAGGTGGCCACGTGTAAGACGCACTCCAGTCTCAAGTCAGGAACAAGAGAATAATGCCATGGTTGGGTAGGTTTGCTTATGACTAAGATCCAACACTATCGCTTAGGAAGCTTTTTGGAAGGACAAAGCGCAAACCCCCCGGGGGTGACCTCACACATAGAACATGTGCTAATGAGGTAAGGTAGATTGTCCTTATAGTGGCCGAACAATAGCCATGCATATGCAAAACTGTATATTATTCAAAGGAATAAAAATAAGAATGAATCGTATTTTTCGAGTTTCACCCAATCATTAAATTTTTTTTTTTTTAAATCCTCCCCAGTGAAGTCGCCAAATTGTAGGCGTGTTTTTATTTCGCCTACGCGGTGTGAGCGCGTATTAGATTTGACTACCCCATTGTAAAGGTTTTATTAAAAATGTTTTGAAAGAAGTCGCCAACAATTCTTTTTAGGAAGAATCATAAACCTAATTGGATGTGGGAAACCGTAGGGACAAATTAGGGACTTAACCAATGTAGATTTCCCCATCCTGACTCCATAGACGGTCAAAATGAACCAAAGATTGAGTTCGGGGGTGAGGGTACGAATATAGTCATAATGAACCACATTCGCCCAAAGTTGGCCTCTACTAAATATCCATTCATTACAGATTTTATGCCAAAGAATAATCATAAAACGTTTTAAGCACCCAAAAAAATATTTAGTCTAAATTGGTTCAGGAAACACATAAAAAGACTAACTTTCAGTGACAAGTTATTATGCAATCAGTATTACAAGGAACCTAGCAAGTTGTCCAAATTAATCTGATTAATGTTAGAACAGTTCTTTAGGTTTGGATTTAAAAAAATAACATGTGGGTGATAGAAGCAGTAAAGCAAGACAATCATATAATAGGCATAGAATGTTCAGGCAGGCATGATAATAATATGAAAAATAAATAGAAAGAGAAAGGTTTAGAATATACAGTAGAACGATTATTACTTAAAGATCTACATCAGGAGAGAAAACTATTAGTAACTTCAAAATAAAAATGATTTGTTTAAGGATCCTCAGGTATTATACCTATGCGGCTTAGATTGAGGAGCGCAACGATCTTTAGGCGGAGCAATCGTGGAACCAAGAACGCAGTGTGATTAAGAATTGATTGAAAGTATTGAAAGTATTTGAGTGTTTGAGTATTTGAGAATTTGAAGTGTATTGTAGAGGTATTCGTAAGTTTTTGTATTCGTGAAATAATAATATGAAAAGCCGTCCGTAATTCGGGAAATTTCGGATATTTATAGGGAAAACAAAACTTGCGCTCCACGCAAGCCCTACGCCAGGCACAGGCCTACATGGCAGGCGCAGTGCCATGCGTCAGGCGCACATTGGTGTGCCTGACGCAGCCAGCCCAATCTGGTTTAGGCACGTGTAAAAGCATTTTGAAAAGATAGAAAAGAAAGTTGCGTCTCACACAAGACTTGCGTCAGACGCAGGACTCTGTGTGGGTCACAAAATCTACGTGTCAGGCGCTCATTGGCTCGCCTGACGCGTTCTGGCCTATGTGATGGATGCACGTGGCGCGCTGAGCGCAGCCCCCGCGTCCGGCGCATATTCTGGAATATTCGAGCATATTCCGGAGATGGAATTTTACGGATTAAAAATCTGATTTATTTATCAAAGAAAATAAAATATTTATGAAAAATATCTATTAAAATAATAAATATTTGATTGGGCTTTTAAATTGGATTTAAAACATTTTATGGGCTCGAAATACAATTAATCATCATGAACAATTAATTGGGCTTTAGAATATCATTTCGAAACACATTTTAGAATGGTTCTTTAGATTGCTCTTCCGTTGAGTCGCGTCAACTAATGTCGCTGTATGTTTCATCATTGGATCCTTAAATGGGGAGACACGATTATGTGTCTACACTATGGAACATATGAAGTATTTTTTCCAAAAAGGTCACAGGCGATTTAAAGAGCGTCACCACCATGGTAGGAATATCGGAAAAATATGTTGAAACTGTGGTCGCAACGTTTTTACCAGATGTCAAATCCAAGGGTGAGACGTTTATTCTGAACGGTTGAACCATGGTGGAGGCGTCTCTAAAAGACGTACATACGATGGTATGAACATCTAGAGGAGACGTGTAACCATGGTGATGACGTTTTCTTTGAATTTCTTTATGGCTGAGACATCTATGAAGGACGTCTTAGCCTAGGTATAGGCACCTTTTTTTGACGCTTGAATCTAGGTCAAGACAACATTGAATGATGTATTTCTGGCTGAAACATCTAGTGATAGCATCACTACGTAGGTTGAGACGTCTTTAATTGACATCTTTGCCTAAGTGTGCAGGTCCAAGAAAAAGAAAGACGTCTGACATTTTCTAAGTCCACAAGGAGGATTGAATGGACACCTTTTATGGCAACGCCAATCGACTTCTCTTTTAGCGGTGACTCTGGATAGTCGGACGCTACTCGACTGGTGGGGAATGGTGGTGGTATGGTGTGAATAGTGGTGATATTTAGAGATAGAAGGAGGTGTGAAGTGAATAAGAGAGAAGGGAGGAGTGGAGGTGGAGGTATGTTAAGAATTATTTCGAAAAAGTAGGGAAACAATTGGTAATACTAGGGTGGTATGTAACATCCCCCTTAATATACGTGTTTAGGGTGTTTGAGACTAGAAAGATGTAAATACATGAATAAGAAAGATTGGAGAAAGTTAAAGTGGTGCTCTACAAGGTTTTTATGATGACAAGTAAACTTAGTTCCTAATGACTTTTTTAAGAATGTGTAGATTTGAAAGTGAGTTTATGAGTTTTAGAATTGGAACTCGTTAGAACAAGTTCCTAGGGACAAGATGCAGTCACATGTTGTATACAATATCATGTTTCTAAAAGTCCATGCAAGTTCAAGTAAAACTATATGAAGACCTACTTTATGTTACTATGAAGGTCGAGTTACCATGAAGACCAAGAGCATTAAGGAAGCTCTCAAGTTCTTGTATGTTTGCAGTCCTGAGTTCCAAGATTTTGGAACAAATGAAGCTACTGCGCAAAAGCTTCAACAAAGTAGACATGAGACTAAAAGTTAAGAGTTTAATTTTTATTATGTAAGTATTATATGAGTCTTAGTAATGTTTGGGAACATGAAAATCACACACACACATAAAATTTGAACAAAATCTCGAAAGTTTTGTAAATAAATAATTGTGTTATTGGATAAAAGATGTAACACCCCTTGGCCGGAGTGTTACAAAAGGCATTTGGTAAATAAAATAAAAAGAATTAACCAACCGTTGTGTAAAATTTCTCAATATGAATTATATATTCCTATTTAGATTTCTAAAATCCCTCAACTATACTAATCACTTTCTTTATAACTGAACCCTAATTAACCCATCAACTTCACCTCCTCCTATTTTCACGCCACTAACATCTATCTCCTTTTTCGATCTACCTTTTCATATCTAAACTTCAAAATCCTTCATGTAAGTTAAGAGTTATACCGATTGAGTTGATCGATACTCGGTGAGTTGATAGATGGAGTTGGAGATTCTAGAAGACTCGGCCACAAGAACAAAAAAAGAAGACACAATCAACAAAAACAAGCATACACCCTATACCAGCTTACACTGTCTGGCATTAACACCCTACACAACAGAGATGTTGGAATCTTGCCTTCATGGCAAATTAGTTACAATGGAAAATCATTTATAGCCCTATTAAGTTTTGGGTTCAAATCTTTAAAATCAAATGGAGTATCTAAATAGATCAAACTTTTTGGAGTATGCATTCCAAGCCCATCCTCCTCTTACATCTGGGGACATTAAGGGCCTTATCATGAGAACTGGAAACAACATTAATACTTCCCTTTAGTACCACTAATCGATTGGTAAAAAGCCTCTCTATTTTAACATTTTATCCATATTCTCAATCAAATGCAATATTAAAGGATTAGTCATTTGATAAAAGATGGTGATTGGAATATTTCCTCGGTTGCCCATATTACTCCTCAATTTATCCATCCTCGTATTCGAAAAGCATTCAAAAATTTGGCATGAAATTCAAACTAAAATTTTAAATTAGCAGATTTGGCCTTTGGGACCTCATAAGCTACAAGCAATGAAAACACTTGTATATGTGTATCAGCTCTCTAAAGGGTTGAAGTTTTTTGTTTAACCAAACCACAATTCTCTATTGTGAATATTTTCTTTGAAAGGGAACAAATGACCATAGATATGTGTTGCTTTGTCGAAAACGGGAGGTGGCAGTTATTAGTCAAATCTCGTGCTAATCCAACGATGTTTTATCTGTTGAGACTCCATGCTGAGTTCCCATGAAAGCTATATTACTTACTTTCAAATTTGTCAAGTGTTTACCACTGGTAATTCGACATGTGTCCTCCAGTTTCTTTTTGGTTGTTGGTACGTCAGCGGTCTAAGCAATTAATCTGAGTCATTTCCCTTAAATTGCGTCATTATTAGTTGCTCTTTACCTTGGGAAATGTACAATTTACTTTTCTTGTCTTGATCAGTGATTTTCTTCTTAGTTCCATATTATGATAAGTTGATTTTTTACCCATAAGTTGATTATAGTACTAAACTCTGATTATTGAAATATGCCTTTCAATTTTTATTGATGATTTCTTATATATGTAGCTTTAGGAGTTACTCCCTCCATTTTTTTAATTGCTACATTATATTATGGACAAGAGTTTAGGCAATGTCACTTTCAACCTTTTTCGATGGCACTTTTTGAATCATTCAATGTAAAATAATAGGGAAAAGTGAGTAGTACTTTTGGTGGAAAAAGTGAAAAAGTAGTACTTTTGGTGGAAAAAAAGAAACAAATATAATAGTATTACTTTTTGGTGGGCCAAATACCTCAAATAAAGAGAGTTTAAACAATTTAGCAATAAAAAAACAACCATTGAAGGAAAATATAGCAATTAAAAAAAGGAGGGAGTAATAATAAGTACTAAACACATTTTCTAAATTGGTATTAATTTAGAAATTTATGACAAAATCACAAGTCGTTTGATGTTATTAATTTAGTGCTTAATAATCTCAATTTTAGCTTCTTATATGCCCGCATATATCAATTATAAGGGTCGTGTAAAATAATATTCGCAATTTTTAGTGCTACATATAAAAGTTAAAAGTGGACGCATTGAACAATACAACTTGGAATTAATAACTATGGATCGACATATGATTTTGTCATGAATTTCTAAACTAACACTCTCTTCGTCCCATGATATATATTTCTATTTTCCTTCTTAGGTGTCTCAAAAATTGTTCCTACTTCAAATCTTTCGGCTTTAATTATTTATATTCTTGTGATTCTATTGATTATTTTTTATCATTTAAGTTATTTCTATTGGTTGAAACAATCAGGGCAATTTACCAAAAGTTTCAATTGATGTTGTTTTGCTTTTTTTTTTTTGGAAAAGCTATATGCAGCCCTTGGGGCGGCATATAAGAAACTAAAAATGGAAAATATATGCATTCATTGATCATTTATTACATCGGTTGATGCATAATTTTTCCATAAATTCACAACTTATTCCCATTTTAGGTAGTGTATTTATGTCTTATATGCAACCCTAAGGGACAAGGGTTGCATATAGCAAAATCCTTTTTTTTTGCTACAATAAAAATAGGAAAAACCATTTTATTACCGATACAAGTACAACATTAAATATAAATTGTGATATGTTCCACTGTTCTTATTTCTCGTGAAAAATAAGAAATGAGAACTATACTATCAGACAAATATAGTACCATTTTATGAAATAGAAGTTTTAATGTCATTTACATCCTTGTCAATAGAATACTTTAACTGTTGATGTCTTTTTTTATTATTAGCACAAATATAAATAGATAATAATTTGAAAATGTACTTTTATACATGCCCAATAATATCATTTTACATAATTACATTTATATTTATATATGAGTATAAGCGTGCATTCTCGTCACATAATTTTTTAGAACTTATCTAAACTACCATATTTGGTAGTCTGGACTTATTTGGAACTGATATATAAACTTATTGGAACTATAGAAAATTACTCTATATAATGTTAGAACTTATTATAATTTGTTTGAGCTTATCCTGAAATTATTGGAACTTATATGAACTTATTAAAAAATATTTTTTTTAAGGTCATCAAGAGAACACACTCTAAATATATAGAGTGAAAAAGTAGGATACGTAAGTAGTGGCAAAGTTAAGCACAACTATTGCGTCCATTATTTACTCGTACCACATTGTCTTTTATATATGGTACACACACAAGTTTGACCATTAATATAAGCATGTTTCTAGCTAACTAACAGTGTTTTTCTAACCCTATATTTGACTTAAGTTATTCAAACTTGTACGAACTTATTAGCCATGAACTTAACGGATCTAAATTTAAGATTATCCCGAAAAATTGACTAAATGTGAACTTGTTGACCATGAAAGCTATCAAAACTTACTTAGATTTGCTATAACTTAGGAAAAATGTACAAGAATCATCCATATAACGGAGAGCCTTTACATAATAAGTCCAACTATGAATTATTCCAAAATAATCCTTTTTAAATTGTCTTTTTAAGATTAACCAGTGACCGCAACAACTAGATTAGTTGGTCAAATAAACATGGGTTGAAGCTTTATAAACTAGGGAAAGGGAGGAGGAAGAAATAAAGGAAGTAAGAAAGGTTAAAACTTTACAAAATCTTATCGTTGAAACAAATCTCTAGTAAACTGAGATTTTGGTGGATTTTATTAATATGTGAGGAAATCATTCGCACAAAGTTCTAAAAAATCGTTAGCACAAAGTGAGAACGTATTAAAGTATGCATGTTTATTTCCCCTCAAAAAAAAAAAAAGTATGCATGTTTATATTCCATTATCCTTTGGAATGCCACAAGTTGCTGTATATATAGTGTAAAATTTTGTTATTTTTGAACCAATAGCTTGTTTTACTATATCATAATTTTTTTAATAGAAACTGGTACTGCAACCCATTAATACGCGAACACCAGATTGCGAGCGGTATTACTTTTTGTTGAACACTAGAACAAGAATTTTTTTAAATCAATAGTATGAACCAAAATCCTGACCTATGCGAATATCAGATTGACGGAATTATATTTTATTGAGCACCATGTAATACGAGAATATCTTTTTAATCACCATTTTAGGAAATCCTTTGCGATTAAAATTAGTATATTTGGCGTTCATAACATGTTTCGAAACTGAGTTAGAATATACTTTAATATCTAATATATTTGAAGATAAAAAATAGATATAATTAGAAATAGATTAAACTCCCCTCTTTGTAAACATCCCTAAACCTTTTCATGTCTTCAATTTAAAATTTTCAAGTGGTTATAAAAGTCTAAGATCGATTATGATTTCTTATCTCCAAGAATGATTTGCTAGGGGATGGAAAGAAGTCGGCCACATGATTTTTGTCCAGCAGAAAGAAAGAATATGCCCATAATTAATTTGATGACTGCAAAACCAGGTAGAATCAATTTGTTTGACAGACGGAAAGAACGAGTTACCCTAATTTGTTTGGTGACTATAAAACCAAGCACTTTCAATTCAAATATGTGCCAAACTAATAAATTTATAAGGAAAATTTGTCAGAAACCACCTTTTATAATCACTTTTTTGTGAGAAACCACCTTTTAAAAAAAATTGGTTAATTAGCCACCTTTTTGGTTCTTTTTTTTGTTGGAAGCCACCACTTGCCGGAATCCGGCGTTGACCTCGATTTTCCGGCGTTGACCATCAGATTTTCGCCATTTTTTTCCAGAATTTTCGCCATTTCTTCCACCTGGGATGTCGGGGGATGCGAGGCGAGAGAGGGGCTTAGGGTTGGGAGGGTGGGGATGGTCGTGGGGGGTTTACCGGCGGGTTCCAAGGGGGGAGGGGGTTGTCGGGGGATGCGAAGGGGAGGGTGGGTTGTCGGGAGATGCGAGGGGGGAGGGTGGGTTGTCGGGGGATGCGAGGGGGGAGGGTGGGTTGCCGGATAAAGGGGGAAGATGGCGAAAATCTGATGGTCAACGTCGGAAAATCGAGGTCAACGCCGGATTCCAGCAAGTGGTGGCTTCCAACAAAAAAAAAGAACCAAAAGGGTGGCTAATTAACCAATTTTTTTTAAAAGGTGGTTTGTCACAAAAAAGTGATTATAAAAGGTGGTTTCTGACAAATTTTCCAATTTATAACCATTGATTTTTGGGAAATTTCCAATGATAGGGTCATATTCTTGAGAATTCCCAATGGTAGATTCAACTATCTGTTCTCCGATTGCTAGGCCTTAGTTTTCCTAATTTACCCAAAAATAGCATTAATGATCGATGATTAAACGTTTGTTTAGTTTTAATACTTCTGTTGAGTTTTGCCTAACCCATACTAACCATGGTTTATTTAGGTCTAGACTCCTAACAACCGGCAAATTGGATCTCAAATTTTTCCAATGACCTCCACAGTTTTGCACTTTCTACGAGCCCGTGATGATGCGAGGCCGTTTCTTGTCACAGATAAGGACTCTAGAGTCTCACGATGCATAAGGATGTGATTATACGATGCCCTTAAATCATATTCAAGGATCAACACTTACACTATATCTAATCATTCACTACAAGAAAAGGCTAAATCAACGACTGCTTCACCGCGACGGCTATAATAACGGTCGTTATTATTCAAAACAACGACTTTTTTAAGCCGTCGTTGCCACCGACTGCTTTTACAGTGCACAACAACGAATAAACGGTCGTTGATTTTATTATTTTAAACTTTAGATTTTTTTTAGCTTAGGCGACTGTATTAAGCGGTTGCTGATGAAAAAGAGTTAAAATAAAGTTGACCTCCTCTTTGTTGTTAAACGACTGTATTCATTTCATTTTCAAAATACAAAAGGGAGAGGAGGGCGCGCGAATTGAAGAAGCCATTGAAGGCTAAGGTCAGACCTCCACCTTCCTCCAACGACCGGCGACAGCCCATTTTCGCTCTCCTTGCCGCCGGTAATTCCTGAATCTTCATGTTTCATTTTTTTTAAATTTTTGTTACTCATCAAACCCTAAAAATTGGGTTTTTGAGATATAGGTGGGCAACACCACCGTACACCGGTCGTCCTTGCCACAGGTAATACCTCAAGTTAAATTAACGTATGTTCAGAACCTTCGTTGTTTCAGCGACAGCTCCAAACAGTAGGTGGCATATAATCAACGTCGGTTTTCAAAACAGTCGCTGGTAAGTAAGGAAACCGTTGTTGATATTGGCACCGACGGCCAGATGGTCGTTGATTCCTAAAACAGCAACCATCGATACAACGACTGTCAGTCGACGACCGTTGACCATCGTTGATTGTTTCAGCGACTGTTTCCTATTTATCAACGACGGCTTTAAGCGGTCGTTGATATCGTATTTTCTTGTAGTGATTCTAGAACTATCAAACTACAGAAATGGACATGCTTGTGATTATATTACTCATTTACTTATAGATGAATCTGTAAATAAATAAATCTGGATCTTCTTTATTTATCAACAACCATCCGTATAGATTTATGGCTATCACTGTTCAATTTACACTACTAATAAAGTAGTAATATATACTTCCATGTTTTTTAATTACCATCCGTATAGATTTATGAAAATTTTTGTTAGTCAGTTAGGAGTCTAGACCTAAATAAACCATGGTTAGTAGGAGTTAGGCAAAACTTAACAGAAGATTAAAACTAAAAATGAAATTAACATTTAAGCCTCAATAAAGCTAATTTTGGGTATTTTGGGTAAATTAGGAAGACTGAGGCCCAGCAATGGGAAAAAACAGAAGTTGGATCTACCATTGGGAATTCTCAAGAATAGAAGCCTATCATTGGAAATTTTCCTTGATTTTTTTTAATATAATGAAAATTCCTGATCAAGTAATTGGAATATAATGAAAATTCCTGGTCAAGTAATAGGATTATGCTTGAGCTGAACTACTTAGTTGGGTGCACTATTGCAGATTGTCAATTTGTTTGATATATTGGTAAAATGTTATCATGATTAGATGAAGAACAAAAATGAGACAATATCTTTTTCACAACCAACCTAGAGCGTTTCTCTCTGACAACTAATTGCTTCAATCAATTGTAGCACCATAATGAATAATGAAACTAACCTCATCTTTTAGAAAAGGGTTTGTAACTTCCACTCAAGTCATGTGATTTGAAATAGTATCAACATCCCATCAAGACTTAAAGACTAATCTCATACTTCTAATAAAGAATCGTTATAAGTCCATCATATTCGAATAATAAGCATATATTCAAGTCACTATTCTCTCAATCTATTAACACAAAGCACACTACTATATATGCTTATTATTCTCGATATGTTTTTTAAGTTACGATAACTAGTGTTTTTGAAGATTGAAGTTTGACAAGCCTTTGATGTTGTGAGGTCGACCTTAGTTAGGAGTGTTGCTTTTAATGTCAATAATCAAGAAAAGAGGGTGGATTGGATAAAAACATTATCAAATATGTATGAGAAACTCTCGACAATTAAAAATGTTTGTATTTGATGCGTCGTTCATTTAACTTGGGGATTCTGCCTATATGTTGCTTCAGTTCATTCCTCCCCTTATAACCCTCACTCTTATATAATGTTCATACTGGCTCATAAGGGATCCCATATTCTTTCAATGCTAATTGTGGAGGTAATCTTTTACAAGGGAAAGGCTAAGTATGGGATTATAGTATGAAGCAAGGCAACGAACATACACACAAGAATAAAGTTATGAATGTTCGCGACCAGCTACAAAAACAATACGAGATTCATCCCAAGGCATTTTAAGGCCCTTGGGAAGGTCCCACATAACAAAACAATGCCAGTAAGAAAAGCCTATAAATGGAACCAAAATAGCCAATTTTAAATATCATTTACACACTTTCAAATAGAGGCCCGGGTACTAACCCCCATGTGATGTATCCTAAGGTCATGGAAGGCCATTTAAAAGCATATTTTGATGTCCTAGAACAAGCATATTGTGGCCTTCGAAAATTTTGTGGCGAAAATTGAAAGATGCAAAAACAGCCAAATAAGGCATGTTCAGGCAATTAGAGGGTCTTAACTACCCAGGAGCCATCAAAAGACATTTTGAGGTCCTTGAAAAGGTCCTCAATCATAAATATGGTTGGGGTTAGAGAAAATGGCTCCATGTAGGCATACTTTTAGCCTATGCGGTGTAAGAGCGAATTTGACTACCTCATTGTAAAGTAGGTTTTAGTTCTGAAAAAACGTTTTGTAAAGAAGTCGCCAATAAGTATTCAAAAGAAGACTCATAAACCTAATTTGATATTCAGGAAACCAAAGGGACATTCATAAGGGATTTATCCAATGTAGATTTCCCCGTTATGACTTCATAATTAGTCAATGAACCCAAAATTGAGTTTGGGGGTGAGGGTACAAATATGATCATGAATCACATTCGCCCATTGATGGTCTCTAATAAATACGATTCATAGTCTAGTTTAATATAAAGAAACAACCAAACAATATATTTCAAACATTTCAAATTAATCTCGATTGGTTCATTAAAAACAAAAGACTAATTTTTGCAATATGTTCATTAGCAATCAAATTAATAAGTTGTTAAATCGATGTCCAAATTATCTTATTAGACATGAGAATATTTATTTAGGTCTTGATTAACAAAATAAACATGATGAAGGTGATGAAAGTAATAAATAAATAACCATGATTATATACAAAAATACATAAAATATAATTAGGAGATTAGAATATACACAAAGCATGAATCTTTCATAGATCAACATCATAAAAACAAATTTAGTAACTTCAAATAATTAATGAGGAATTGAATAAAAAAAGGATCCTCAGAACAAAAATCGTCTTAGTCTTAGGAATAACAACCTTCGAAAAACCAATCCTTGGAGCTTGAAAGAGAATCAATGGAGTTTGGAGGATGTATGAATGTTTGAAATATGTGGGCATAGTGTATTTGGAGTATATGAGTCGAGTGTTTAGAGGGATAATATGGTGAATAATAGGTGGAAAATCCGTTTTTAAAATCGGGGAAATACAAGGTATTTATAGGCAAATCAAGAAATTAGGATCCCGAAAATCACGTTGCAGATAAAAAGAAAGACGTGCAATGCACGTACGAGCTGTGCGCTCCAGGCACCACTCGGGCGCCTATCGCACAACTCGTGCCCCCAACCCACTCCTCTTGTGTCTGGCGCAGGCTGCTGGCATGGCCCACAGGTGGTTTGTGTCAGTGTATAGGTTTTTGCAATTTTCTCTTTTGTTGACTGTTCGACGATGGCGAGTGTACAAAATAGTGCACTAAATGCAATAAGGCTGCGTGAAAAGCAATCGCGGATCTGCCCGGGTTTTATTTTTTATCCAAATTAAAAGATTCATTTGATCCTTTATCAAATATTATCACTTAAAACCGAAAATCATTTATCTAGTAGATAAAATCTGATTTTCATGAAATCATTTAATAAAAAATATTTATTTGAAAATTCAATTAATTATCATGAACAATTAATTGGACCATTTGAAAATTCAATTAATTATCATGAATAACTAATTGGGCCCTTTAAAATTGGCTTAGAACCTTCTTATTTGGAAAAAGGACTTTGGGCATTTAAATGATTTTGGGCTTTAACTCTTGGGTTTTTCTTTGTTATACGACTTATACCCTTGTGTTTCTTCAGTTTTAACGTTGTTCCCCAACCTTTCTAAAATTCTACAAAAAGCCCCTCAACTTAGCTTTTTTAATGCATAATACCCCCACATAAATTAAGACGTCATTAATTTCAACTACCTTTTGTAATCTAGTGACACTAATTTAACTTATACATATATAATTTAACATTTACAATAATTATTTATATGTCAGATTTATTCCACTAAATAACAAAAAGCAAATGAAACTATTTTATAGATGGCCTTGTTTAGGCTAGTTTGTCGTCCTAGAGGTTTAGGGAATCAAACCTAGTTGGTTTGCCTAGACCTGACAAAGTTGGTCCTGATTCGAAAATCCGGTCCAATATATCTGATCCGTAGTCCGATTTGGGTCCGAACCAGACGGTCTGAACCTTGATCCGTATCCGAAACGTTCAGGTCCGGTCCGAAATAGTCTTGATCTGAAACTCATCCGAAATCCGAATAATCTGATATGATGTTGCCCGATCCGAAATCAATCCGATCCGAAGGTAACCCGATCCGAAAACAATCCGAAATTATTCGCTTCCATTAAGCTTTGATCTGAAGTACCCGAAATTGACCCGTTTTTTATATATAAAAAAAAATTATCACAAGTAATCTTTGGCACAAGTTTTGACTATGCAAATTAGTTATGTATACCTTTAGAAAGCACGAAGAGTATCAGCTCCATATATACATAACAAACGCTCATAGTCAAAGAAAACCTTCAGACCAAAGGAGTAACCACTCCATACATAATAAAGATGAGACAATCCACCATCCGATCCGAAAAGCATCCCGATACGATGATGATCTGAGACCATAATCCGAAATCTGGTCCTATCCGAAATACAATTGTCCGAACAATGGCTGAATCCGGCTGAATGTAACTTGATTCGAAAACGGTCCGATCTGAATTGGTCCGGTCCGAATCTGATCTGATTGGTCCGATTGCCAGGTCTAGTTTGCCTTCCTCTAGGATGTGTTTTAGGTTGTATATGTTTTTTGTTACTGAATACACTTATTTACTTTAAAAAAAAGAAAAAAAATAATGCATAGTTAGTGATGGGAGTATTATGCATTAAAAAAGCTAATTTTAGGGGAACCGTGTGGAATTTTGAAAAAATTAGGGTACAACGTAAAAATTAAAGAAACATAAGGGTATAATATAGAAAAATCCTTAACTCTTTGGATTGCTTTCCTTTGGTTCGGACCGAGTAGGACGACAATATTTATCATCATTGATTACTTAAATAGGGAGACATATTTAAGTATCTATAGAAGCCCCACTTTGACTCAGGTCTGCAAACCGAAAGTCAAATTATACAGAGTCTGGCCGGAGAACCTTCTTAGATGTTTCACAATCTAAAATTCTTCTTTTATCATCGGTACCAGCAAAACAAGCATAAGCCTGCAAGACCGTAAGCAATTCAAGTTAGTCTGCAAGGAGATTTGTTAGCAATGTATGGTGTATGATAGAAGGATTAACTTACTAAAATTCTATTCGCTCAACAGCGAGAAAGAAAGGAATAACTTACTAAAAGTGTATTCACAAGAAGGATAAGTAAAATTGATTTGTTTGAAAGGAGTAACTTACAACAAGTTCATTCACTTAAAAGCGAGAGAGAAAAGAATAACTTACAAAAGTTCATTCGCTTGAAAGGGATAATTCAAGATAAATTGATTTGATTGAAAGTGATTGAAATAGGAATAACTTATGAAGAGTTAATTTGCTTAAAAGCGAGAAAGAATAACTTACAAAAATTCATTTGCTCGAAAGCGAGAAAGAAATCACTTACGAATAGTTCATTCACTCGAAGCGAGAAGGAATAAGTAACTTATGAAAGTTCAATTCGCTAAAAAGTGCGAAAGGAGTAACTTACGAAAAGTTCATTCGCTAAAAACCGAGAAAGATAATAACTTTCAAAAAGTTCATTTGCTAAAAAGCGAGAAAGAGAATAACTTACGAAAAGTTCATTGGCTAATAAACGAGGAAAGAGTAATTTACCAAAAGTTTATTCGCTAAAAAGCAAGGAAGAAAATAACTTACAAAAAGTTCATTCAAAAAAGCGAGAAAATAGTAACTTAGAAAAGTTCATTCGCTAAAAAGCGAGCAAGGAATAATACATGCTAGAATAAGACGTGATGGTGACGTAAAACTATGAGGATACAGTGTAAGGGTATGTGCAAGTGTGACACTAGACTTGAAAATGTGTGTGTATGTGTGTATGAGACGAGACTCGATGACTAATGCAAGGAGCCTATGACTAATGAGATTATATGATATGATGCAAGCTAGATGCAATGCGAATATGATACTATTTGCTCCTCTAGAAGCTCAAGTTTTTTCTAGAAAATAGTTTTTGAAAAAGAAGAAATGGAAAGCCCCAAGGATGATCTATTAAGTTGATAGGTTATGTCTGATTTGAAATGTGCTACCGAACAAGTCTTGGTGATGCTTGAGTGGTATATGATTCGAGTTTTGTGTGCTACGGGCCTAAGTTAGCCCATAAAATAGCTATCATCTTGCATTATATGGGACTAGATTCCATGCTTTTTGTATGAACTCGTAATGGAGCTCTTAGCAAAGTAGGCCTGGAGGCTATGATTTTCTGTGTGGACTTGTGATGAAACCCCCAGTAAGGTAGATTTGACGAAGTACTTGACTTGATTGCTTGATTCGAAGATATCTCATCACGTTAAATGTAAGTTTCGACCAAAGATCCCATATAGGGTTCCTAAGGTGAAAAGGAGAAAAGGCTAAGGCAAAAGAAAGAAACGCTCAAAGGATGAGGCACGGTTGTAATGCTGAGCATTAAAAGGTTATGCTATATATGGTTGGCTTATAAGGTTATAATGTGGTCAATAAAGTGGAAGGGAAGAAAAAGAAAAGGGTGGAGCCATAAAGAACTGGCTCATGCAATAAGGTAGGCGAATGATGCAACTTCAAGCTCCAATCTTGTTCTAAAGGTTGGGATTTGCCGATTATCTTTTTCTCATGGGACCAAATGAACCCTAAAATCAATATTTTTGAATTGAAATGGTCAGGCCTCAAAAGAGGTTGCCTATGTATCCACGATGGAATCAGGCAAATCATAACTATTAGCATTTTCAATGGTGGCCGACATTCTACTTGGAGCCACTTGCAATGATTTTGGCATAATTGATATTGACTTTGAAAGAGGTCTTGAAAAGGATGGACAATGATGTAGGTTTGGTTTCGTTTTAAGCGATCGGACCTTAAGGTGAGGTTTCCTACGTATCATTAGCAGAATCATACCATCCATAGTCCAGGCACGGTCATAGCGTTGAGCATTAAAAGGTTATGCTATGGTTGGCTTAAAAGGTTATAACGTGGTTCATAAAGTGAAAGGGAAGAAAAATAAAGAAGGTGGAGCCATATAGAATTGACTCACGCAATAATGTAGGCGTGCAAGTTCAAGCTCAAGTATAAATCTAAAGGTTGGGAAGAGCATTGGAAATTCATGGACAATCGTCTTTTTTTCATTGGACCAAATGAGCCCTAAAAGCAATATTTTTGAATTGAAATGGCTGGGCCTCGAAATAGGTTACCTATGTATGCATGATGGAATCAGGCCAGTTATAACTCTTAACATTTTAAATGGTGGTCGACATTTCGGCTTGGAGCCACTCGCAATGATTTTGGCATAATTGATGTTGACTTTGAAAGAGGTCTTGAAAAGGGTGGATAATGATATAGGTTTGGTGTGGTGTGGTTTGGTTTGGTTTGAAGTGGTCAGACCTCAAGGTGATTTCCTACGTATCTTTAGTAGAATCATACCATCCATAATCCAGGCTAATGAATGATCAGAAAATCCCCTGACTTTTGCCAAAATCACCCTTACGGGTTTTCAACCTAGCGGGCTTGGGTTTGTCTTTGAGGTTTGAAATGGGATATGGTTGTGGGTTGTTTATAAGAAGGTTTATAATAGAGGTATGGTTTGACTTGTAATGTAAGGTGATATTTGAAGTTTGGTTATGGAGGTCAAGGCCTTTGGTAAATGAAGGTTTGGAAGTTTTGTGGATAAAGGATTTGGAAAGAAGTATATTTGACAAAGCTATTGATGGGCTTATTTGCAACTGTTTTTTTCCTATTCCTTTTTCTTTTGCCTTTTTTTCGATTTTTGCTTTTTTGGTTTTGTTTTTCTGCTTCATTTTTGTTGTTGCTCTTTTTTTTTGCTTGCCCTTTATGTGGAATTTGATGTCAAATGTACTTCACATGAGGTAGGTTAAAGAAAGAATTAGGTTAAGTGTTGAGGATGAAATGGATACTAAGATTGGAGAAATGACCATGGGGAAGGGAGAAATGTCTCTTCTATGCAGATTATGTTTATTGCTTTTTTAAAAAAAGTCATTTGAATTAGAATTAGATATTCATTTCTTTTTAAGGCAACAATGATGATTTCCAGTGATGCTCACTAATGTAGGATTAAAGAACAGATAATGAAAATAAATGCTCATTTATTAATTGCAAATGAAGAATACATGCGATAAAGGAAAGTCCTATGCTAGACTGGGCAGATAAAATAAAAAGAAAGAGAAGATGAAATCCTAAATCCAGACTCCCACATTGCGCGTGACAAGCGACCTTAAATCTCAAGCGTATGTATTTATTGCAAAATAAATTGAAAGTCTCCCATCATCGATCATGTCTTGGATAAGGCCTCTTAATGGGTAACTACTGGTAATTTTATGCCCATTGCCTCTATGGTACTTACAATAGGCATTTTCGTCCTAATTTGGCCCCCTCTTGTCTTTGTCAGGGTATAGAGTGGGCTTAATAGGAGAAAGTGCTACTCTAGCATGTAGGCGCTCAAAAGGAGTCCCATAACTTATACCCAGTGAGGTATACTCTCTATTGCTTTTTCTTCGAGGTCTAGTAGGAACCTCTATGACATTAATGTCATTTTAGCCATTGCCTTCGGTGGTCTTTAATAAATCATCCTCAATCTAGAAGCCCACATCATACAACCTTGTAAAGCTACTAAGACCCAAATATTTCATATGGTTTTTGTACTTAGGGAGGAGGTTAGAAATAAATATTTGTACCAACTCTTTTTCCGCGAGCCTTGATACCATATAGGTCAATTTCTCTCTCCACCTATTCAGATAAGTTTTGAACCTGTCTTTTACATCTTGTTTCAGGACCTCAAGTTCTATAAGGGAGTTTTGCAATTGTGTGTTTGATTCATAATACCTCATAAAAGAATAGTAATGTCCTCCCACGTCTCAGATTGCTTGGGATCCAGAAATAGAACCAATTTTGACAATTAGGTCCAACGACATCGGGAATAACATTGAGTATAGTTCAGGGTCAACCGATTTGATAATCATAGTTGCATGGAAGTTCCTTAGTTGGTACTTTGGATTATCAGTAGGATGGAATTTCGGAAAGTTGGTTGCAGAGAATTTTTTGGGGAGTTTTCTCTTCAATTTGGTGTCATCATTGGGCTCATAATAGGAATTGCCATTGGTCACCTTAAGAACAACACTCCATCTTCTTTTCAATCCAAGACATTCACCAAACTCGACCTTCTCACGTCTTACAGCTATTTCTTCCATTATATTAGTAATCTTGGCCAAATCTTTAGCCATTTCATCAATTTATTGCTCGCTACTTAATAGAATACCCATTTCAATGTTTATTGAATTCTACATGGATCATCAATGGAGACTTTGAGATTGATAAAGGAGAGAAGAGGTGAACGGAATGTACATTTTACAAAGGAATTTACAATTTTTAAGCTTCTAGCTAGGATAAGAATACTTACTCCTATATGAATGCATGATATTATTTTATGCACTTAGACCTAATGCATATATGCATGACTTGATTAAAGTGTTCGAACCTATGAAGGTTGCCTACAAATTCCAAAAGAGGGAATCAAATTGCTTTTAGTTCAGGATTACTAAATGCAGAATGCATGAAATGAAATGAAGAGTTGTATGCAATGAGACGCCTAAATATTTATGAACTCCTAGATGCTTTTGAACTGTAGTTATGCAAGAAGTGTATGGATGATGGACTATGCAATGCAGGAAATAGGGTTGTGCAAAGACCAGGGTCGGACCGGAATCTAGATCGGACCGGATCGAAGATTCCGGTCCGGTCCCCGGTCCACAAAAAATCCCGATTCGGGGTTTCCGGTCCGGACCGGTTGGACCGGAATTTCTATTATTTTAGTAAAAAAAAGTTTATATGTTAAACAAAATTTAAAAAGGTAGAAAGTTAGAAAAGTTAAAAACCTACTATTTATTACTTTAGAATTATTGTTATTAAATTATTAATTTTTAATGTATCTAATTTATAAATATATTAAAATAAAATAATAAAGTTTTTTTTTTAAAATATAGATTCCGGTCCAACATGTCCAAAATAGGTCCAAAACCGGTCCCGGTCCAAGAAAATCCCATATTCCGGTCCACCGATCCTGCCGGTTCCGGTCCTGGACCGGTGCACACCCATAGTAGGAAAGACTCTATTATGAATGCAATCCTAATAGGCATGGACTTTAGAATCCTCGACTTGATGGACTTCTGAGGACGCTAGACTCCTAATATGCATGAGACTATAGTGTGCCTAGACTTCTAGAATGGACGAAATTCTAATGGACTTAGACTCCTATTATGCATGAACTTCTATGGATGATAGACCTCTAAAAAGGAACTATAATGACTCTACACTACTTAGTTGGATGGAATTAGGAAGGATTAAGACTTCAAACATGGATGGAGTTAGACAATGTTAAGTATTATAGACGGTGAGAAATTGGGTAAACCTAGAACATCTTGGACTAGATAGCCTTTTAATGGACTTAGAAACCTTAAATGGACGGATTTTAACAATAAGATGGACACTAACAAATTCCTAAATGATATGCATAAAAAACGATGGGATGGAAAGATATGATAGAAGATAAAGATGGATGGAGATAGAATTTGATAATGATAGGAAATAGAAAAGAGATGAGGATAAATTTTGTAAAAAATACGGAGATAGAGTCTGACAAAGATGGAGATAAGGTTTGAAAAAAAGATAAGAGATAGGTTTTAAGAAAAGGAAAAATTGATGGGAATAATCCCACCTTTGGGTGGTCTTCTTAAAACAGTCCCAACTTTGGGTTAACTCAATAAAATCCCACCTTTTGTCTTATCTTCTTAAAATGGTCTCCATTTACCCGTTACCTGTTGGTAACCTGTAAACTCTTTAATAGAGGTTACTTTTCAGCTAACTCTCATTAATGAGCTTTAAACAAAAAAAAACGCAGGCCAACAGTTCATCTTCTTTTCTCTCCATCTCTGTTGAAGCTTGGGAAAAACCCAGAATTTCGAAGGCTTGCACGTTGTGAAGGGGATAATCAAGTTCGTTTTCTTCAGCTCTTCTTTGCGGAACTTTAATTTTTTTTTCAGTGAATTTTTTCTGAACATGTTATGGGTTTTTAGTCTCCATGTTAGGGTGGAAAAATTGCGAAACTTAAATAATTCTTTACCGAAAGTAATAATCTTTGTGTTACCTTTTTTAAATTGTTGGTAGTTGCTATTTTCCTAGAAATGTTTAGATGTTTAAATTTTCTTACAATTTACTTATGATATACTTTGATTGTGGAAGTAAATGTTTGGTTTGGTGCATAAACTTGAAATTGATTGTGGTGTTGGCTTTTTCTTGTTGTTGTTGTTGTTGTTGTTTGGAGTAGGTTGATAGTTGAATATTAGGTTATGTTCAATGGATACAGCCACATTAAGGTTTTGCCATTGTGGGCTCTTTAAAACTCAAAAAAATGGGTTAGTGTATTTAGGAGGGGATGGCAAAACATTTGAGGTAGATCCAGATGAACTTTGCTGGTGGTGGATTAAGGAACTAGCTAAGAAATATGGGAGTTATAGGAAGATTTATGAAGTGCACTATCTACTTCCTGGGCTAAGTCTGGAGGAAGGGTTGAGGAGAGTTTATGATGATAATGAGGTTAGGGAGATGACTGCAGTGTTGGTTAAAAAGGGGTTCCTTGACATGTATGTGGTTCATGGTCTTGATGAGCCAAATTTGTTGCCTCCTGCACTTGAGTACCCCACAATTCCTAAAGTGAGTGTTGATTTTGAGGGTTGTTCACAAAGGAGAACTAAGAAGTTGACCCCAAGGAGAGCACCTAATAAGAAAGCTGAGGGGGGCAGGAAAAGGGAAAAGGAGGTAATATTAATAAAAAACCCCCTGATTTTCCCAAGAATGGGGGAGGAAAAAAATCCTGCACAGTCAAAGATGCTGCCATGTCAGTAGATTTGGGCCCCCCCACAATCTGTCTTTAATTTATCACCTACGCCAGAACAACCTCCCTTTACCAGCTATAATAACAAACCTAACAACCCAACCCCTTCACAGAATATCATTCCACCACAAGCCAAAAATAAAACCCCACCAATTACATCACCAACACAAGCCAACAACACACCACCATCAGCAACCCAAACCAGCAACAACCCACCACATTCTTCTCCTACAAACAACAGCAACACCCAACCAGCTTCTTCTGCAGCACACACCAACAACAGTCCACCACCATCTTTTCCTGCACACACCAACAAAAGTCTACCACCTAACAGATCTAGGGCTAGGTGTAAAAATGTGCATGAAGGTTATGAATGGAAAGATCCCAGACCAGATAGTCCACTTGGATGGCAGGAATTGGTTGGTGAATATGACAGTGAAGAGAAGAATAGTGATTCAGATTATGAAGCGGAACCTGATAGTGATTTTGAGGCTGAGAATGGAGGTGGGTTTGATGCAACAGACCCTAATTGTGAGACACAAGGTGATGGTGAATATGAAGATGGAGAGCAACTAGAGGATGGGGGTGAGTTTGATGAGCAAGAGGACTTGTTTGTAGATGAGTTTGTAGGGGTTTGAAGGAGATATTGAAGACACGGTGATGATGAGTGTAGAGTTGCTTTCAATAGGGTGAGGAGAGTAATGAGAAGCTATTAAAACTTGCACAAGAACTACAAAAAGATGCAGCTGAAGGTAGACTAGGGATACAGCAAAAACAAGGGGGTGTATCTGGTCCACAAGGTGAGGAACAAAACAAAGAAGTGTTGTCTGAATATGAAGATTCAGAGAATGACCTAGACACTCCACCTGACAGTGGTGAGGAGGACACACCAGCTATTAGGAAAGCCAGAAGGGGGATTTTGGTAAGCCAAAACACAGACTTTTCAACATTTCAGTGGAAGGTTGGGCAAAGATTTGGTACTAGATCTGATTTCAAGAAGGTTGTTGCTAAGTATGCTATTATGCAGGGTAGAAATCTGAGCTTGAACATTAGTAATAAAAACAGGGGTGAAAGAGTGGGTGTTAGGTGTATCAATGGGTGTCCTTTTCAACTTTATGCTTCTTGGGACACTAGGAGGACCACCTTTGTGCTGAAGTCAGTGAGTGAGCAGCATTTGTGCACTAGAAACATGGAGAGAAACAAGCAGTTGAAATCAACATGGCTGGGCTGAGCAGTTTTCAAAGCCAGACCTCACTGGCCAGCAAAAGAGATTGTGGAGACTATTAGGAGGGCCTACAGGGTACTTGTGAAGAAAGACTTTGCATATAAGGTGAAGTACTATGCACACAGGTTGCTTCATGGATCCATGAAGGACCATTACCAAAAGGTAGGCAGATACATTGAGGCATTGAAGGCTTCATGTCCTGGAGTTGTGGTAGATTTGGTGACTGATCCAAGTCAACATGTCTTCCCTCTAGTTTTCAGAGACTTTTTGTTTGCTTTGAGGGAGTTTAGAAGGGTTGGAAGGAAGGTTGTAGGAGGATTGTATATGTGGATTCATGCTTCCTAAAGACATTCCTAGGTGGGCAACTACTCTCAGCAGTGGGGAGAGATAGCAGTGGGGAGAGACATCAATGATCAAATGTACCCCATTGCATGGGCTGTGGTAGAAGGTGAGAATAACAGTTCATGGGAGTGGTTCTTCAAGCACTTGCAAGCATGTTTAGCACTTGGAGATGGTTCAGAGTACTCAGTTGTTTCAGATGAACATCAGGTAACTTCATTTGCACCACTTACAGTCATTTTTTTTCCTTTGGAACATGTAATGATTTAGTTGAATTTATGTACTGTTAACTGTAGGCTATTTTGAATTTTGTTGCTAATGTGCTGCCACAAGCTGAGCACAGGCATTGTGCAAGGCATATTTATGCTCATTGGAATACAAATTACAAAGGGGATGAGTTTAAGAAATTATTTTGGAATATAGCATTCTCCTATAATATGGCAGATTACAATGAGAATATGGCTGAGTTGGAGAAAGTTAATGAGGCAGCTGCTATAGGTTTTAAGAGTTACAACCCTAAGGTATTTTGTAGGGCCTTCATGAAACCTGATACTAAGTCTGATTCAATCACAAATAATATAGCTGAGACCTTTAATTTAATGGATACATCATTAATGCTAGGACAAAACATTTGATTCACATGCTTGAGGATATTAGGGCCCAGTTAATGCAAAGGTTGGTTCAAAAAAGGGTAGAAATGGAGAAATGCACAATTGTCCTGTGTCCTAGGATACAAAAAAAATTAGAGAAAGAGAAGGAGATAGCAGCAAATTGTGATGTCCTCCCTTCATCCATAACCTTGTTCCAAATCAATCACAACCTGGATAGCTTGATTGTTGACTTGGAGAAAAAGACCTGCACTTGTAGAAAATAGAACATGACTGGAATACCATGTTGTCATGCCATCTCTCGCCATTTTCTTCACCCATATGCAAGCCGAGGACTTTGTTGATGCTTGTTACAAGAAGGATACATGGGCAAGGGCATATGCAGGGTTCAATTCCACCTCTTGAAGGTGAGAGACATTGACCCAGGGTTGAAGTTCACCTAGATCCACCTCCTATCAAAATTGGGCCCGGTAAGCCAAGAAAAAATAGGATCAAAGCCCCTCATGAGGATCCTAAAAAAGCGGAACTTTGTCAAGGCATGGTATAGAAATGACCTGCCCAGTCTTTATGGTAGCAAGGGGCACAATAAGAGAAGGTGCCCTAACGGAGATTTCGCTACGGTGCAACCTCCTCCCCCAAAGAAACATAAGGGAAGACCTAGGGCGGATGGACAACAACTCGGGCCAAGTACCACTACTGAAGCTACACATCATTTATCCATGTTGAACCCACCGGATTGGGTAGAGGTGGGAGGGTGATTAGAGGAGAAAGGGGTTCAAGAGGGGCCAACACTTCCAGTGGCAAAGGTGGCACATCAGAAGGGTCCAGGGGAAGAGGAAGAATAAGAGGAGGGGCTACTACATCTAGTGGCAGAGGGGGCACAACTGAAGGGGCTAGTTCATCTAGGGGAAGAGGTGGCAGAAAAGGTAGAGATGGTGGCAGATCTTCAAGTTCAAGGGTAAGATTGTTAATTTCATTGTTAATGTGTATTGTTAATTTCATTTAATGCAAGTCCTTATAAAATCTTCAATTCCCACAGGCACCTCAAGGCTTTGGGGTTATGTTCAATGATAATGGAACTCCGATTACAAATGTAAGCTACTTTTTCCACATGCTTTCACATAATAACAATCTACTCTTTGGGGTTTCATCATACTAACTCGTCAAGTATATTTCATTTTCGGGTGCCGAGCGGATCGGGAGGGCCTATAGTGCTCGGCTAGAGCTCATTTGTTGATACTAGTCACCAATAAGCTAGTCAAGCTTCAACCTCGGCCTTCAATCCAACAAACTAGGCCAAGAATCACTAGTGCATCTATTTTTAGGATAATTAAATGCTTTTAGTTTTGTAAGACAGTATATCATTCCAAATATTGTGCCATGTAATGCAACCATATGTGAATTGCTTCTAACTTTAAGATATTACAATTGCAATCGATTTGGGTCAAAATTCATATTATTATTACCATGCAATAGAGCATACATCTTAGTTAATGAAGTTGCAACATCAACATATTCCACTTACTAATAACTAACTTAGTACAATCTTCTCCCCCACATCCGCCTAAAATCTTAGAAAAAGCAATCATTTTCCTACTTTAATATGTAAACAATGATGCCTAGTAAAATCCAAGATACAACCATTGTCATTAAAATAGTCATCTCATTCCTACCTAATCTAACCATCCCAACATTCATCTCAAAATGCTCATTCTTCGGTTTTACAACTCCTGTTCAATGACCTCTTTTTGCGGCTTCAATTTCTTAATCTTCTCCCCCAACATCTCGCTTCTCAAACTCCAGCTCGGTAATAATTGTGTCCTTCTCCGAAGCTTGTAATGCAAATCTTCAATCTCACTTGGAGAGACTAGTATACATAAATTTGGACTCCAACATGAAAAACCTACAACCATCCTCCTACACCAAAGAACCACATGAACCCCATCAATTTTGAATCAAAAATTAACATGGACCCAATAATTGTAGTTGCAAATTTAACCCAAAAAAAATTCAAAATTGATACTTACCGGCCAAAAAAGAGCAACAAAGGAATTTCTTCCCAACATTAGTGCCTTTCTTACAAGTCCTCACAACAACCTCAACTTCATGTCGACATTTCACCTTCAACCTTGGGTTGGGAATTCTGAACTTCGCTCGAATTGTTTGAAGAAGAACCTGAATTGGTTGGACCACCGGCCATAACGAAAATTTAGAGATAATTTTTTTGGAACGAAAATTTGGGTTGAAAATTTTTTTCCCCTTGAAGAGCACAGTGAAAGAGAGAAGAAATAGATGAAGGGGAGTTGAGGAAAATGAGGGATTTAGAGAAGATTCTAACGAGCAAAAAATCACGTGGGTAACGGACGTTGCCACGTGTGTCATTACCCTGTAGTTGTAGGTAACCAACAGGTGAAAGAATATTTTAAGAAGATAAGACAAAAGGTGGGATTTATTGAGTTAACCCAAAGCTGGGACTGTTTTAAGAAGACCACCCAAAGGTGGGATTATTCCCATCAATTTTTCCTTAAGAAAAAGATAGTAGATGGAAATAAGATGGTGTTAGATTTTTAAAAAAAGATAGAAGATAGAGAAGATGAGTTCTGAAAAAAGGATAGAGATATTCTTAATACGACAATAAATAATCGTAAAATGCCATAACTACGTCCAAATTGACAATAGCATGGGATACATAAGGTTGCGCAACATACGTGACAATTGCGCGGCACACTAGCATTATGCGTCTGGCGCAAGAGCGGTGCGTCTGGCGCAAGAGTGGTGCGTCTGGCGCAAGAGCAGTGCGCCTAGCGCATGAAATATCTCGTGAGGCGCACAATTCCCTGGCATGCAATTTGGCAATTTGACGAGATTTTAGTTAATTTACAGCTTTGTGGTATGTTTTCGAAATAGATGCGATGCAAGTTAATGTTACAAATTAGTAAATAAACACAAATTCACAATTAGGCAGATTGACACATAACAAATATGCAAGTTCTCAATCTAAGGACAAGTTCTATGCTTAATACTAATGTTCGAGCTTAGGATAACCTTAAAAGGGTCCAAGACTAAGAGAATGAATCCCACACTTTGTATCTTTGCTTAAAAAGATGGCCACGTGGAGGACGCACTACAGAGTCAAGTCAGGAACAAGATAGTAATGTCATGGTCGGGTAGGTTTGATTATGACTAAGATCCACCACTATTTGTCAGGAACCATTTTGGAAAGACAAAGCGCAAACCCCTCGGGAGTCACCCCCACGTATAGAACATGCGCTAGTGAGGCAAGGTTAAGACCTTATGTTGGCTTTGAAAAATAGTCAATGCAAATGCAAAGTAATAATGTCATTTAAAAATATAAAAATAGCATGAATCGTATTTTTTAAGTTTCATCCACTCATCAAATATAAAATTTTAATCATCCCCAGTGAAGTCGCCAAATTGTAGCATATTTTTGACATACGGTGTGCGTGCGAATTTGACTAACTCATTGTAAATATTTTCGTTTTGAAAAAACGTTTTGTACATAAGTCGCCAACAAGTGTTTAAAGGAAGACTCATAAACATAATTGGATATTTTGAAAACCAAAGGAACATTAAGGGACTTATCCAATGTAGATTTTTCCGTCATGACTTTATAATTGGTCAATGAACCAAAAATTGAGTTCGGGGGTGAGGGTACGAATATGATCATGAACCACGTTCTCTCGTTGATGGCCTGTACTAAATACGATTCATAGTCTAGTTTATGTAAATAAACAACCAAGGAATATATTTCAAAACACTTAAATTAATCTCGATTGGTTCATTAAACACAAAAAGACAAATATTGGCGATATGTTCATTAGTAATCAAAGTACTAAGTTCCTAAATCAATTGTCCAAATTATTTTATTAGGTATGAGAACATTTATTTAGGTATTGTTTAGCAAAATAAACATGATGAAGGTGATGAAACCAATCAACAAATAACCATGAATATATACAAAAATATATAAAATACAATTAGGAGATTAGAATATACACAAAGCATGAATCTTTCGAAGATCTACATCATAAAAAGAAAGTTAGTAACTTCAAATAATTACTGAGGAATTGAATTAAAAGAATCTCAAGGAACATACAAGAATCGTCTTGGTCTTAGGAATAACAACCTTCGAAAGACCAATCCTTGGAGCTTGAAAGAGAATCAATAGAGTTTGAAGGATGTATGAATGTTTGAAGTATGTGGGAATAGTGTATTTGGAGTATATGAGTTGACTGTTTAGGTAGAGAATATGGTGAATAATAGGTGGAAATTCGTTTTTAAAATCGAGGTAATACAAGGTATTTATAGGCAAACCAAGAAATGAGGATTTCGAAAATCACGTTGCGAATTATAATAAAGACGTGCGATGTATGCACGAGCTGTGCGCTCCACACCCCAACGCAAGCCTCTTGCGCCTGGCACAAGCTGCCTGCGTGGCCTTGCCGGTGGCTTGCGTTAGCGCATGGGTTTTTGCAATTTTCTCTTTTGCTGACTTTTCGACGATGGCGCGTGTTCAAAATAGTACACTAGATGCAATACGGTTGCGCGAACCGCCATCGCAGATCCGATCGGGTTTAATTTTTTATTAGAAATTTAAAGATTCTATTTATTCTTTATCAAATATTATCACTTAAAATCGAAAATCATTTATATAGAAGATAAAAAATGAATTTCATGAAATCATTTAATAAAGAATATTTATTTGAAAATTCAATTAATTATCATGATTAATTAATAAATTTAAAATTGTGTTTGGAACTTTCTTATTTTAAAATGGACTTTGAGCCATTAAAACGATTTTCAACTTTAGCTCTTTGGATTGCTCTCCTACGGATCGGACCGAGTAGGACGACGAAATGTATCATCATTGAGTACTTCAATGGGGAGACAGATTTATGTGTCTATGTGTACACTCCAAAATACCTAAATTTGAAGGTTATAATACATTCTTCTGGACAATCCTGGGCCTATACAACCGATCCCGTAGGATGCGTCAAAATATCAAGGAAGTTCATTTGAAAGCATACACATACCTTCGATTGAACATATGGTGTCCTTAGAGCTATTTCACGGTATAGCCGAAAAGATGCAAAGACAACCATATAAAGCATTGGCATGCAATGTATTTGGTATGAACTACACAAGAGTCATTCCTAGGAATCTCAATTCCCTTGGAAAGGTTTCGGAACAATATTATGGTCAGGGTCGAAAAAGACCCAAAAATAGCCATATTTCAAAACTATAAGCCTATAATAAACGCTTCTAGACAGTTTTGCAGCACTGGGTACAAACCTCATGCTCCATAGAATGCATCTTAGAGCTGTAATAGGCTATTTGAAAGCATCCTCATTAGAGCTTGCAATCCCTGACCTGGCCCTGACCCTGACATGATAAACCGACCCAAATTTATTGAGAGAATATGAACTTGACTTAAACCGAACCTTAACAACCCTAACTCAACCCGATTTGACCAGATAATAATATTCTATGAAATTTTTGTGTTTTACACTATTTTTGATATTTTTTTTTAAGTGCAACCCGAAATTGACTCTAAATCAAACCCGAATCCAAATTGTTGACTCAAATTGCCACCCTAATCCCTATGCCTTAGAGCGGACATATGGCGACCTTCGTAGTTATTATAAAGTAATGAAAAAGTCCAAACTATATATATGAAGACCGAGGTGAGAACACTTCTTATAAAATTAGAATGGGAGAACAAGTGAAATAGTAATCTCCTTATGTTAAAATATAATCATTTATTAAGATATTACATAGTAATCATTTATCCTAAAAGTCTAACTAAGTGGAAGATTGACCCCACAAGGAAAATATCAGTTACAAATCAACTAAATTGGATTATTTATTAATTAAAATAACTTACGGTTCTCACATTCTCATGTAAAAAATAAAATAAAGAGATTCTCGGAGTTAAAACCTTAAGCCCCTTACGTGTTTTGGTTGACACCAAAAACATTGTTAAATTTTGTATCTTGTATGCATTCTACTCTTAATTGTTTGGGTTTAATTTGCTTCCTTCATTTTTAAATACTTGCTACATTTTCCTAAAATGGAAATATCATATTACTTGCTACATATCATAAATGGATCCCTTTTCACCCTAAAGATTTTAAAATACTATTAAAAAGTTGGTGGTCCCCCCACTTTCTCCTTTAAAATACCGATACTTTTTCCTTAACAAATATTTTTTATTCAAAAAGTGGTGGTACCCCTACTATCTCTCTACCTTTCTTAAAAACTCCCCACTTTCTCTATTTACCATCCTAAAAATAACGAGGAAGTATATCTCAAATTTTGGGGTTATGCGGAAATGGTTTACTACTTAATTAATATTATTTTGGGTGGATTAGGTTTCCAAAACTCATGAAATATAGATACTGAGCTATCTTTTATTCTCTTTCCTATTTCCTTTTACCAAGATTTTTTTTGGGAGAAAAAGGGAAGAATAAGAGAGATTTTGGGTAATTTGAATTTGAAATATAGAAGAATAATAGAGAGGCCCGTATATTGGAGAAAATTGATTTTTTTTCGGTTGGATGAGACTTTCTTTTTTAATTTACTTTTTTTGCTTGATTGCAACAATTGTTGAAAATATACAATTAAATGATTTCTTTTATACTTCAACATGGTAATATATATATCATTCAACCTTATTGGATGGAGTAGTTTACGAAGTTATAACTTTCATTCTTTTGAGGTCCTTAATCTCTATTATACAAGGGAAGGGAGAAAGAAGATAGTGTCCCCCTCTAAAAATACTAAATTACCTTTATTGATTTAATGGATCGAAAAAATTACAAAAGAAAACAATTTAAGATTTTTTTTTCATTTCAACTTGCCATTCTAAACAAGTCAAAAATGGTATATGCATCAAATATTTCAATCAAAAAATTAAATGGACAAAATATTTTGACCTTTTTTTTATAAGAGAAGATGGTATACATGACGTCCATTGTTGCTAAAATTCCGATCTGAATCTTACGATCCTACGATTCTACGATCCGGAAGGACCTCACCGATCCTGATTCTACGTGGATCTTAATTTTGTAGGATCTTTCGATCTTACCCATCCACAAAAAATCACATGGTAGGGTCTTAGTACGATTCTACGATCCTACTACTCCACGATCTGATCCCATTGTAAAAAATCATGAAGTAATTTCACGTATTATACTTGTCCTATTAGATTTTGGTTGCATGTTGCTTCAATTTTATAGTATTGAGAAACTATCACCATTTGCTAATGAAATACGTCATTATTAATATGTGTAAATTTTTAACATGAGGTTTTCACCATATTCTAGCATAATTATCTCTATTTTACCGAACTATAGGATCTTACGATCCTACGATCCAATCCCATCGATTTGATCCTGCCAACTCCTACGATCCAAAGTAGAATCCCAATCCTGATAACATTGATGACGTCCACCTGAAAAGTCTGAAACTCACTATCTTTGATACTCTATAATTCAATCAAACCAACTCATTATGTCTGTTCTTTTTGTTCAAAATTCATTCACAAAAAATTAATATTAAAAATCACTCACAACCTTTATTAGTTTTTACATTAGCGAGTTAATATATCTAAATTCATCTAACTATTAATCTTTCACATTTTAAGTGTAATCATAACTATAGTACGGATGGAATATATAATATAATAACAAGTTTTGAAATTAACGCACGCATCACTTGCATATAAGGCTAGTACTAAATGTTAAAAGATGAGGTCCTTAAGTCTTAACTTATTGAAAATTTAAGTTTTTAATGTGTCCTTTAATTTGCTCCATGTGTGTACATATACATATATGTAGATCTATAAAAAGAGAATACATATATATATATATATATATATATATATATATATATATATATATATATATATATATAAGGTTGGGTTCCCGTGAGAAGAATAATCCTTATATGAGAACACATTGTATCGATCTTTTTTAACCAATATGTAATCCATATTGACGAAAGTGTAACCATATTTTTTTCCTTCGGGAGCCTTTTTTTTTAAAAAAGTTACATTTTCAAGGAAAATGATTACATTTTTACAAAAAAAAGATTTATTTTCCAAGGATCAATATATGAGAACACCTCCTTTATGTACGTGCCTTGTGGGAACACCTCCTTTATGTGAGAACACTTTTTTATGTGAGAACACATCCTTTGTTCTATAAATTAAGTGATATGTACTAAATTATGTCTTCTTCTCAAAAAGACTCCGTTAAAGTTACAAATTCAAATAAGTTCTTCACAAATTTTACTTAATTCTTCATTAAATTTTCCGAAATTCAATGTTTTTAGCTCGCATTCATTAACTACGGATTTATTTCATATCTCTCTCCTCTAGAAGGCTATTTCTCTCTCCTCAAGAATACCCAATTTCTTTCCTCAAGTAGACTTAGTTGAAGCTCCAAGCTCAACTTCTATCAAGTTTTTCGCAAGTGCAACGAAATTTTTCATAAAAGATTCAACTTATTTAGAGTGAATTCATGTTTGTTCTCTTTTCTCAAGATGACCATTTTCACTACTCAAGAATACACATTCTCTCTCCACAAATAAACTCCACCAAATTCAAGATAAAATTGAACAAAGCTCTTCATTAGCAAAGTTACATGAATTCAACAGAGGTTCTTACCAAGTTTAACGAATTCTTTATCAAAATTTCCGAAGTTCCGATTTTGTTTAGGTTGAATTTCATGTTCTAAAATTTTGTATTTCATGTTCTAAAATTTGTTATTTCATGTTCTAAACTTTAGAAATTCGTGTTTTAAAAAATTTGCTATAGTTGGGTTGATGATACATGATTTTGATCATTTGATATGGTAGATGATGATGATCAATTATTGCTAAGTTGCAATTTAAAGCTTGTTGTGATGAGATAAGATGAGTTTGCCTCACATTGTGATTTTGCATATGTAGTATTACATATGTTTTAAAAGTTATTATATATGATATGAGATATAGTGTATATGTTCTACAAAATGGTATACATGCTCTAAAATTTTATTGGAATTAATTTAGAATTTACTTGTAATCATGTATAACATACTTAAAATAATTTAGAACATGTTAAAAATAATTTAGAACATACCCGAAATAATTTAGGACATAAGCATGAAAATTTAAAAACATGTATATATCAATATTTGTATATGTGTTGATTAGGTTCTTACGTAAAAGATGTGTTCATGTTCTAAAAATCATAGCATATGTTCTATATTTATTGTTCTAAAAAAATGTTGCATATGTTCTAAAAGTGTTGAATATATTTTGAAAACAAAAAATTAAGTATGTTCTACAAAAAGTATTGCATATGTTCTAAAAAGTGTTGAATATGTTTTCAAAACAAAAAATTAAGTATGTTTTAAAAAGTATTGCATATGTTCTAAAAAGTGTTGCGTATGATTAGAGCCGATCAACCCACTCCCCGCCCGGCCCGGTTTTTGGGCGGCTTGGGCCGTTTTTTTGGGCCTTTTTTTTGGGCTTTTGGACAAGCCAAAAAGACTTTTTAGTCTAAATTTTGGGCCCGCGGCCCGCAAAAGCCCGCTTCGCCCCGGCCCGCAAATACTCCGGGCTTTGGGCACAAATTTTTTGGCCCTGGGATTTGGGCCCGCCCGCCCCGCACAACGGCAAATTTTTTTGTCCGGCCCTGTTTGATCGTCTACGTGATGATCTAAACATAAATTTGTTCTCATGTGATATATGTTCTCATATAAGGACTACCCATTCCCACCTGGATTCTCGATCCTATATGTATATATATATACAAAATAGAGCAAGAGAGAGCAGCAGATTGATAAAGCACAAGAATTGGCATCACCTCCGATCCTAGAGATCCCGGGATCTCGAGCCTCCCCATGCAAGGAGTGATCCCCAATTTTCCCTACTTGAAAGGGACTTCGTCTTACCATATAAAATATATAAATATGTAGATATATATATTGTTTTTTAAAATTTGCAAGTAATAGAGAACTTTCTAGAATGGAAAACATTACAAATATTAAAAAAACAAAGGATGTAATAATAATAATACTAGTAATAATAGTAGTAGAAGATATTAGTATTTCTAGAAAAAATAAAAAAGGAAAAACACATGCATGATTATTGGACATGTATCTTTAATGACTTTTTTTTTTGGGAAGAAAGTATCTTTAATGACTTTTATTATTAAGTATTTGTATTGATTGATGATATTTTATAATTTTCTTCATACTTAAACATCCAAACAAAGAAACATACTTTTACTGGCTAAGATGACAAAAGAGAGAGAAAAAAGAAATCCGGCACTAAATGACATAAGTGAGATAGAGGTTAATCGATCAATATGTACTTAGGAATCCAATTATGAAATAATATGAATAATTATTAAAATATATATTAATAGGCTGCTTAGTCAACTCAAAGCTCAAGAACTAACAACCAAACAAATTTCCAAATATTGTAAACAATGATTTCTTTGGGTAAGGCGGGTTGAGCTACGTCCGGGCAAAATGATGAAGAGTTCACCTTATGATAATAGAAAAATGATGAAATAAGATTTTAACTTATGATAATGCTTGGCTAAAGTTGATTATAAATGGTTAGTGTTCTTTTTGTGATGATCATTATCGCATTCCATATGTAGCTATCATTCCTCCATTTGGGCACTAATTTCATGAGTATTGCAATCAATTTGTCCAGACGATGGAAGTAATCATGCTGCCTCTAGGGGTATAAACAGTACCTAAACAACTCTCATTTTCCTTGCCTATACCTTCCCTCCATTCATCTACCCTCTTTTATCTTTTTGTAAAGAAAAAAATCGATAGACGATACCAACTATGGTTCGGGCCATTTTCGCCCCAACTATAGATTATTTGCTGTAGATCATCCACTACGTATCATTTTTTTCAAAATGGCCCCAGCAGATCAACGACCTGTTACAACAAGTAAAACAAATTTTCTTTAAATTTTTTTCCTCAACTCTCATTTTCTCTCTTCGGTGGGTTGTCCACCACTCCACCCCACCCCACCCCCCCTCCCCCTCCCCCTCCTCCCCTCCCCCTCCCCCCCTTCCCCTCCCCCACCCTCAAAATTGCCACCCCCACCCCCCAAAACTGCTACCCCCTTCGAGACTCCCCTCCTCTACCACCCCCTCCCCAACCCCCAAACCTGCCACCCCTCCCCCACCCCTTCCCCTGCGACCCCCTACGAAACCCCCTCCCCTTCGAAACTCTCTATCAATCCCCAGAAACTCTCTATCAATCCCCAGAAACTGTTTGCTGTATGAAGAAGTATTGAATTATATTGAAATGTTTTTCATGTTTGTAGTGCTGATGTACTCTCGTAATATTCATGTGTGCTGTCTATGAGCTCACTAAGCAACTCGGCTCATTTTATTTCAAATTTGAAATCTTGCTGAATTGAGATTAAGAAATGAGGTAGTAGCTAACCAGAATTTGATCACCAATGTGATGGAATTTGATGTCCTTAGCCCTTTGTCCGTATTTGTTTAAAGGACTGGCAGGGCTGCAATTAAGTTTTCATGAAAGAAATATTTGACATTGAAGATAGCTATTTATTTGACTATATTTTGAGAGAAATTTGTTGAAATCTCTAATTCATTACTTATGCATTTCTTGCTTTCTAGTGGGATGGATGGTTTATGAAATAGTGAGAAATGCGCCGCAGCATAACTGGGAGTTCTCATGAAGAACTTTTTAAAACTAATCTTGTATTTGCAAAAATGGTGATTAGTGAAGTAGTATACTAAGTGGGGATTGGATAGCACAGATTAGGACCGAATGGGGTGGCAGAAAAGAGGTAGGAGGAGGAGGAGGAGGGTGGCAGGGGAGGGGTAGAGACGTAGAGTAGGGAGGGGGAGACAGTGGATGACAGGGGAGGAGGAAGAAGGGAAATCGGTTTTAAAAAAATTTAACATGTTCGATAGGCGAACAGCCAATTTGGGATCGTCTTCATAAAACATACCCTAAAGTTGGGGATGGCCCAAATAATCATTAGTGTGGGACCGAAAATCGCGGGAACGCCCATGGGACTGCTATTCGTGTGCCAATTTTTCCTTTTGTAAAACACTAATATCTAATTATTACTCCCTACGTTTTTTAAATAGTTACACTCTACCTTTTCACGCTTGTCAATATAAATGTTTCGACATTAATATCTCTAAATTTGCATTTGTAAAAATGTTAAAAAGTTGATATTCCAAAACTACATACCGAGACGAATCAAACAAGATCCCATACGACTATACTTTTTGTTACCCATTAATCAAAAATGATAGTAAACATAAGTTTAATTTGTTAATAGTATCAAAACTCAAAGCTTAACCATTAAAAAGAAACGGATGGAGTAGATATCAAAATGTGGTATATATATAGAAAATGGTCGGTTCCACATCTATTTTATAAATAGAAATGCTCAATACACTCATATTCTAAGGTTGTAAGTAATATGCAATTTTCAAAAATAGGAAACATCACAAATGAAAATAGAGGAAGTATTTATTAATAAAGGTTGTGTTCACTTTAATTACCTAATTTTATCAAATTGGATTATTTATTTTTGAGTGCATTTTGGGTATAACATGCTACATCATAACTTATTGGTGAATCAAACTTCATACATATATAATGACACATACTGGCATAGATTCCAACAAAAAAACACTGACTATACAAATAATGACATAAATATGATTTCATTTTGTCATTTCTTAGCACGTCATTTCAATTTTTTACAAAAGTAAGGCGGTCGATCTAGGTTGTTACACCTAAGAATTTGTGTTTATTTTATTACTAATTAAAGTAGATTTTACTATATACTTCTTTCGTTTCTTAATAATAGCAAAGATCTTCCTTCTTCGGATGTCTTTTGGATACCCGCAACATTTCACTTTTGGATAAATTTTTATACAAAAAAAAATTCTTAGCTTATTACTCCCTTCGTTTTTTTTTAATTGCTACATTGTTTTATACACAATAATTTAGGCAATGTCACTTTCAACCTTTTTGGAGGGTACTTTTGATCCATTTAATGTAAAATAATGGGGAAAAGTGAAAAGTAGTACTTTTGGTGGAAAAAGAGAAAAATAAATATAATCAGTATTACTTTTATGGAGGGCCAAGTACCCCAAATAGAGATGTTTAAACAATGTAGCAATTAAAAAGTAAACAACCATTTAAAGGAAAATGTGAGGAATTGAAAAACGGAGGGAGCATTAATCACAAAAGTCATGTTTCACTCTCTCCCTCCTCTTTGGTTCATGTGTCATTTTATTTATATGTTGCATGTATTAAGAAACGGATATAGTAAAATTTATTTTTACTAATTAAAACTAATTTTTGCTTACTAAAACTGTAACTCTTGACTAATATTGTTTTGCTCTTGATCTACTACTTTTTACAGATTAAAATTGATTAAAACTAATTTTTGTTGATTGGAACTTATTTTTCATGATTAAAATTGTTATTTTACTTAGTATTTGTAGAAGTTGAAGAGATCAACTGCTAAATCGAGATAATACTAAAATCATATGTGAGAATAGTAAGTAGTAATCATTTTAATTGATAAATAATCATCTTCACCAACCTTACATGTGAATTCATCAAAACCTCTTATCATATGCAAAAATTCCTTCACTTTCTCTCCCTCCACTTCACCCCTCATAGTCTCTCTCACAACTGGTGACTCTCTATTACAGCTTGCAAGACATGAAACTTCAGCTTGAATTACCATTAGTCCATGCTTTAATCCTTACCACAATTGCATATTAGAGTGTCTAAGCTCTGGTAATTGCAACATAATAATGTTCTTGTGCAAACACCAATTAATATTGTCCCTAAGCTCAAATTGAAGGCAAAAACAACATGCCAAATTTGTTGTGCTTAGAAAAATAATTCAAAAGGTCCCAAATGTACATGTACATAAGGTGAATCAGTTTAAATTGGTTAATGATTAGTGAAATTTAATGTCATCAAAAGCAATTAGAGAGCTCCGGAAGAAATTAATTACACTAATGTATCCTCAATTTTGCAAATTAAGAGAAAAAGCCCAATCTTACCTAAGACCCCCGCATAACAACTCTTAATCTTAATTCATATCTACTAGCGAGATTCAGGTGATCGTCAATTTCCCCCAAATTAGGGTCGCTTTTGAATGAGTAATGTGAGCCATAATCCAATTTCATAATTTAGTGAGAGAAATCTCAATTTTGAGATTGATTGGGACAAGTGAGCTTATGGTTTGGGAAGAAAGACAAAATCGAAAGAGAGGCCGCTAAGATGGAAATGGGGGAAAGAGAAATTCAGATAAAGTGGGCCCCATTTTATCTTACAATTCACCAGAAAAAAATTCAAGGTGGTCATTTTTAGCAAGTTAAATAAGTAAGGGGGTAAAATTTAAAGAAAACACTACAAGGTGGTAAAGTTCAAAATATAGTAAAGAAGAGGTGGTAAAAGAACAAAAAATCCTTAAACTAAGATTGAAGATTAAATCTAGGTAAATTAAAGATAAACTAAGTCAATAGTGAATTTGAGGAGTAACAATAGGAGAAATTTTTTTGGGATGTGGGGATCCAAAACAACCAACATATCACGGAAAAATAAGGGGAAATTAGCTGGATTAGAATTGCAAATCGAATTAAAAGTTTTATATGTTCAAGCCCTTTCTCAAGTGTGCAATAAGCCAGGAATAATACCCTTAAATTATGCAACTAATAACATGAGAAGTATGGGAACTAAAAGCATATGCTTCTATCTTGACCTCATCTCTCACCCAACCGTCCTACAAGCAAACTTTGTACACAAAATAGCCATTTAATCACCTAAAGGAGCAAAAATGATGAAAATCAACCTTAGCTTGAATATTATTTCTCAATAACAATCAAAGAAGTACGGGAATCGGAACATATACTTCCCTAATCACACATTATGAACCCACAGACATGTTTGACCGAACTTCAACCTCAACCCCCTAACTACGATACTACTCACTAGCTAGTCACTACTCATAATAAAATGTTCAAGTTTGAATTAAGTATCAAAATCTTGAGCAACACAACTAATTATGCTATCATACCAAAAGTTCATTCAAAATGATATTTTTTAGATCTTTATTAGACGACCAGTATTACTATGGAAACCAAAATCAAGAAGTTGTATGAAAAATCCAATTGTAAGAGTGGAACCGTAAGTTCATTAACTACTAAAGAGACTAAAAGAGGATATATTATTGATATCTATACGATATATTAAAAGGTGCGCTTGACAACGTTTGTGTGTTACGTGTGCACCCTCCTTCTCCCACTAGAATTTTGCCACGTGTATAATTAACCGTCATAAGTCGACGATCATTATTTAAAAAGAATGTATGCTCAAGCCCAAGCTCGAACCTTAAATAAGTAAGGTGGTAAAATTTAAAGAAAACACTACAAGGTGGTAAAGTTCAAAATATAGTAAAGAAGAGGTGGTAAAAAAGAACAAAAAAATCCTTAAACTAAGATTGAAGATTAATCTAGGTAAATTAAAGATAAACTAAGTCAATAGTGAATTTGAGGAGTAACAATAGGAGAAATTTTTTTGGGATGTGGGGATCCAAAACAACCAACATATCACGGAAAAATAAGGGGAAATTAGTTGGATTAGAATTGCAAATCGAATTAAAGTTTTATATGTTCAAGCCCTTTCTCAAGTGTGCAATAAGCGTGAATAATACCCTTAAATTATGCAACTAATAACATGAGAAGTATGGGAACTAAAAGCATATGCTTCTATCTTGACCTCATCTCTCACCCAACCATCACCACAAGCAAACTTTGTACACAAAATAGCCATTTAATCACCTAAAGGAGCAAAATGATGAAAATCAACCTTAGCTTGAATATTATTTCTCAATAACAATCAAAGAAGTACGGGAATCGGAACATATACTTCCCTAATCACACATTATAAACCCACAGACATGTTTGACCGAACTTCAACCTCAACCCCTAACTACGATACTACTCACTAGCTAGTCACTACTCATAATAAAATGTTCAAGTTTGAATTAAGTATCAAAATCTTGAGCAACACAACTAATTATGCTATCATACCAAAAGTTCATTCAAAATGATATTTTTAGATCTTTATTAGACGACCAGTATTACTATGGAAACCAAAATCAAGAAGTTGTATGAAAAATCCAATTGTAAGAGTGGAACCGTAAGTTCATTAACTACTAAAGAGACTAAAAGAGGATATATTATGATATCTATCTACTGCATATATTAAAAGGTGCAGCTGCCAACGTTTATGTGTTACGGGCACTCCTTCTCCCACTGGGATTTTGCCACGTGTATAATTAACCAGTAATAAGTCGGACGATCATTATTTAAAAAGTATGTATGCTCAAGCCCAAGCTCGAACCTTAAATAAGTAAGGTGGTAAAATTTAAAAGAAAACACTACAAGGTGGTAAAGTTCAAAATATAGTAAAGAAGAGGTGGTAAAAGAACAAAAAATCCTTAAACTAAGATTGAAGATTAATCTAGGTAAATTAAAGATAAACTAAGTCAATAGTGAATTTGAGGAGTAACAATAGGAGAAATTTTTTTGGGATGTGGGGATCCAAAACAACCAACATATCAACGGAAAAATAAGGGGAAATTAGCCGGATTAGAATTGCAAATCGAATTAAAGTTTTATATGTTCAAGCCCTTTCTCAAGTGTGCAATAAGCCTGAATAATACCCTTAAATTATGCAACTAATAACATGAGAAGTATGGGGAACTAAAAGCATATGCTTCTATCTTGACCTCATCTCTCACCCAACCATCACCACAAGCAAACTTTGTACACAAAATAGCCATTTAATCACCTAAAGGAGCAAAATGATGAAAATCAACCTTAGCTTGAATATTATTTCTCAATAACAATCAAAGAAGTACGGGAATCGGAACATATACTTCCCTAATCACACATTATAAACCCACAGACATGTTTGACCGAACTTCAACCTCAACCCCCTAACTACGATACTACTCACTAGCTAGTCACTACTCATAATAAAATGTTCAAGTTTGAATTAAGTATCAAAATCTTGAGCAACACAACTAATTATGCTATCATACCAAAAAGTTCATTCAAAATGATATTTTTTAGATCTTTATTAGACGACCAGTATTACTATGGAAACCAAAATCAAGAAGTTGTATGAAAAATCCAATTGTAAGAGTGGAACCGTAAGTTCATTAACTACTAAAGAGACTAAAAGAGGATATATTATTGATATCTATACAGATATATTAAAAGGTGCGCTTGACAACGTTTATGTGTTACGTGGCACCCTCCTTCTCCCACTAGAATTTTGCCACGTGTATAATTAACCAGTAATAAGTCAGACGATCATTATTTAAAAAGTATGTATGCTCAAGCCCAAGCTCGAACCTCTGACCTTGGGTAAGAATTTCTAAAGACTCACCATCTGAGCTAACACCTTTTAATGATTCATATTTCCACAAAAATAATGAATATGTTTGTAAAGAATTTAGTAATGTGGCAGTCAACACCTACTTTTTTTTTTTTTTTTTTTGACAACGAGAAAATTTGCATTAATTAAAAACTAGAGTACAAACTTAATGCTATTACAACCAAACAAAGAATAACCGACACTAATGTAAACTACAGTAACGCGTACAAACGATTTAAAGAAAACACAAACTATTATGTGTCCAGTCCGAAGGAAATTTGTCTTGAGCGATGGTGGGTGAGATTGGATATGAGAGGAAATCTGTTGAGATACAGAACTCTGACGATCTTCATAGAGAGATTGCCGTACAACTGCTAGTAGATCCCAATGTCCACTAGCCGCGAAATCCTAAGGTCCTCGATGATCCTCCCGGGGATTCCCCCCGATTCAACGAACCATGAAGTCATGTTCTTTAGTGACTTTCGACCCTCGCTGCGAGGGTATCCGGAGTTCGACCATACTAGACCGAAACTCGAAAGACGTGGAGGTCTTGACGTGCCCCAAATCAAGTTGGAGTGCCTCCCACAAGATGCGTTTTTTAGGTGTGATGACGACGAAAGCCATCACGAGAATTTGGGGCGAGTTAGATTGATGAACTTCGCCCCACTGATGGATCCCAAGATCCAAACTGACAATCTCAAAACCATAAGATCGACGCACAACAGATCTTATGAGAGAACCTCCTCTCATCTTAACCAACACCTGAATTCCTAAAGTGGCAAAAACATCATGCCTAACTCCAGGATTATTGGCTCTACCTACTAGGTTGCCTAGATCTTCCTTTATCCTAGGAAACCAAGAGCCTTGAACCGCCCACCAATCACCACTAACGAACACCCTAGCACAACCATTTTCAAAAAGGCTAGGGTCATCTGATCCGAAAGAAACAAACATGAAAATAAAGAAAACATACATCACTAGATTCGTAACATCAACCCGAAACGAGCGACAACCGACTCGTAACCGGGGAAAGGGGTGGGGAAACCTAGGCTAACCGACAAACCGACTCAGAATCGGGGAAGGGGGTGAGGAAACCTAGGCTAACCGACAGACTCGACTTGTAACCTGGGAAGGTGGTGGGGAAACCTAAGCTAACCGAAACAGAGATGGAAAACACAACTCCAAAAAAACAAAAACACGACACAACCAAAACAGGGAGGGGGAGAAGTAACTCGACACACAACCGGGGAGGGGGAAGGGAATGGAGGAGACGCAACGAAGGAGACTACGACATGGGGAAGGGGGAAGGGGAATTGACGACTGCGACTGTGGGAGGGAAGAGAAAACGACGCGAAATGGAAAAACGAAACCAAGAAAGACACCGACGACGGTGGAAGGGAAACGGACGCGAGATGGTAAAGGAAGTGGTCGCTCGCCGGCAACCCGATGAGCGGCGCGCGCTCGGTCGGCCGCAGAAGCTCCGACGAAAGCGGCGCTTTGAAGGAAGAGGTAGGGTTAGGGTTGAGAGAGGTTTCTTTGAGAGGTTGCTAAAACTTAATCATACTCTATAACTTTGTCAACACCTACTTTACCAAGTTTATTTTTCTTATTTGTTTTTTTTTCCTCATGACTCATCCCCTTGCTCCATCTCCCCTTTCGAAATTCATCATGAATGTTACAAGTATTCCTCTACTTCGTAATTAATTAATGGCCTAGCGGTACAAATTATACTTGCTACTAATCGAACTTTAAAATTGTTGTTTGAGAATACGAATCAAGAGATGGAGTTCAAAGGTCGATGACAACGACCATAAAGAAGGTCGGTGAAACTATTAATCTTAGCTCAAATCCGTTGATTGCATATATAATTTAATTCCGCTAATCACTCCTAAATCCTGTTAATATTCTCATTGCACATTGAAGTTCAATTATCAATTTAGTAATTGCATAAGTTCGTAAATCGAAATCTACCCCTCTCTATATGTATATATACCTAATAGTTATGGTAATTGTATGATCCCCAAACTTTTGTTGTTCCTCTTCAAGAAGGTATCAGCTAACGGCATAATTTTTTGGTTTTGGGGATAGATGGAACTTTATTTTTCAATTCTCTTTAGTTTATTTATCTCGATTCGTTTTCTCTTGGGTTTTTTTTTGTTTGAGGATTTCTCTAATCAATCAACTTTACAAGGTAATATGTTCATCTTCTTCTTTTTCCTTTGGTATAAATTTATAAGAACACATGTTTTATCTTTTATTTGTTTTCTTGATAGATTATACCTCAAGAGTTGAGTACATCAACCCACTTTAATGTTTATTGTACCGATCCGGGGTGTGTGAAGTAGTTACTTATGGAACTTACTAGATATGGAGCGTAATTCAATTTGGTCATGCAAAGTGTTGGGTTAAACATTGGGTAGGTGGGTAGAGCAAGTCATGCAATTAAAAAGTTAAACTGATAATGACAAATAAAAAGTTATGATTATTTTAATCAATGACGCTTTGATTGTGAATTTGTCTTTAGTTAATCAATGTCAAAGTAATAATTATTATTTTGACATGCACTTCGACATATTTCTCTTGTCCTAAAAGTAAGAATGACACCGAATTTCGGTCAAGATTATCCATTGCATAACGCAACTTACAAACTACATGGTATTACAAACGATAGAAAGGAAATCACACGATAAACAATAGAAACAAAGAGTTAAACCATATATATATAATTAAACAATAGCCCTTGGGGCAACGCTGGCCACACACTAGTTAAGTGCTAAAAGATTGGAACTGTAAAACGCTAGATTAATCCACTAATTAAACAAAGATTTAAGATAATATTAATCAACACTAATCAAGATCTAACCAAGAGCCAAGCATATGTTTACTTCAATAATGTTAAGAACTTCACTTCAAAAATCAACAAGAACAACACACAAAGAATTTTAATGGTGGTTTAAACCACCTCTTCTTTAATTAATAAACTGCAAAAATAACAACTACTAATATATACCTCCCTACTATCCTATATGTATAGGAATTACAATATCTCCTATTCCTACTAGAAATCTAGAATATGTAAACTACAAATAGACTTCTAAAATAATTAGGAAACAATATAATTGGAGGATAAATAATTTTCTTCCTATCTAAACCGCTAACTATAATATCCTAATTATATTAAACTTCTCAAAAAACAAAAAACTTACTACTTCATAATACTTCCATACTCAAAAGACTTCTAAGTAATATTTGGTGTGTTTCTTGATTGCAACCCAACAAATGGGGACGTTTAACACGGTCCGAATTGATTTCGCACTATGGGGACAAACAATGTGCCACACATTTGTGTTTGTAGGACCCCCATTTTTTTCTTTTCCTTTTCTTTTTAATTGCCAAAACTATATTCTTTTTGATTTTGTTTTATTTACCAAAACTTATGAAATTAATTTCGAAAATCGAAAAATAATTAAAAAAAAAATTGGAAAAATCCAAATTTTTTTTCGGCTTCCAAACAAGTAATTCATGTTTGGGAAAAAAATTTGAGCAAAATTTTTTTTACCCATTTTCTCTCTCCTCCTTGTTCTTCATGTTCTTGGTGTTCTTCACCAAAAAGTGAAGAACACCCATCTTCCACAATCGAATTTCTCTCAAATTCAACCCATTCTTCCACCTTCTCCCTCAATTCGACCCCATCATCCATCTTCTCCCTCATTTCGACCCATTCTTCACCTCCATTTCACCCAAAACCTTCACCTCCATTGTTGAAGTTCGCTAAAATGGATTTCGATCTAAACTCTTCACCCGTACAAGCAAAATGGATGTAATTTAACTTGATTATTTTGCATATAGTAACCCAATTAATCATTTTCTATCTTCATTTGTGCGTTTGAGTAAGATTAAACTTGTGATTTATGAAAAATTTCCCAAAAAACTAGGGTTTTAGAGAAAATAAAATGACGACATTGGTGATTAAATTGCTCTAAATCAATGCACTTCACACTTTTATGCGACGATTTGTGGTTACATTTGAGTAGTTCATACTTTAGTTTAGCTACAAAGTGGAAAAAACTTTTCGCATTTTTCGCGACTTCCATGGGAGGTTGAGCCGATTTTTAGTGTAAGGTACCGCAAAGGTTTGGTAATTACAAAAATATTTTTGGACATGACCAAACATAAAGAAGTTTGGGTAATTACTAAACTTTTTTTGGACATGACCAAAAAAAAATAAAGGTGTGAGATAATTGCAATAAATCAATGCACTTCACACTTTTATTAGGGTTACATTTGTTGAGTAGATTATACTTTCGTTTAGCAATTAATTAAATGAAACAATTTGCAAAGATTCCCGACCTCCATTGTAGTGGAGTGTCACTCGGTTTTTTTTATCTTTGCGAGGGTTTAGGTAATTACTAAAGTTGTTTTGGTCATGACCTAACATAACCACTATATATGTTAAGTAATCACCTAATTAGATTAGGATATTACCAAACCTTTAGGTCATTACCTAAATCATTTTAGGGAATTACCTAAACCATTTTAGGAAATTACCTAATATAAGAATTGTCTTGATGAGGGAACTGTATGATTAAGATGTGGGTTAATGATAACCTAATCGAATTTTTTTTTTGCATCTAGTAGCACTAGTAGAATAATTGTTTATTTTTTGCTGTGTGTATTGTCTGCGGTTTTACCCATACAGCAATATATCACGAAAAAGAAAAGGTAAAATAAAGAAAATAAAGATATTCTTTCGGTTTCGGCCAAAAACCGCAAAGAATATAATATCAACTTGAGATCCGTTAAAAATTTTTGACCGAACATATTACTGCCGGTTTCCGGTAAGAACCATGAACAATATAATAAAATAATATTAAAAAATTAATATTTTAATATATTCTTTGCGGTTTTGGGAAAGCCGCAACGAATATCCAAATCCATTTTATTTCAAAAGAGGCGCTAGGGTTTCATGTCTCACACCCGCCGTTTCATTTCCTCCTTTCTCTCTCCCTCCCCATCCCTCTCTCTCACCTTCCTCGCATCCCCGAAGCCCCTCTCTCTCTCCGCTCCTTTTCTCTCACCGTTTCGCCTCTCGGTTCACTCCCTCTGCTTTCCGCCCTTCGCCATTTTGGTTAATCGATCTGAGAATTTCGCTCCTAATCTCGCACGCGATAATCTTTCTCTCTCCTCATGTCATTGCTCGAAAATTTGTTCTAACTTTGTGGGCTTGTTCGATTTGTTCGCTTGGCGAGATTGTTCAAATTTGTCTCGAACCTTTGTGGGCTTGTTCGAATTTGTTCTTGCCGGCGAGATTTGTTCGAAATTTGTGGGCGTTGTTTGCGCCTGGTCGCCTAGGTTGTTCGAAATCTCATGCTATGCCTTTTAGTGAAGGGCTTTCACGTCGTAGGGGCTCACCATTTTTCCTTCGTCTCTCGTGAAGCAAGAGAGAGAAATGGGGAGGTGGCCATGGAGGCCCTAGAAAGTGAAGGAAAGCATCACGAATCTTCAACGATCATTACACATTTTTATTGAGGTATTATTTTTGTTGATTTTTTGGTATTTTTGAGATTTTGATTTTGAGGTTATTTCTGTTTAATTTGTTTGGTTGTTGTAGGAAAAGGAAAGAAGATGTGAACAAGTGGGGAAGATGAGAAGAAAGGTGAAAGCCAGACATCGGTCCAGACGTGAAGTTCGTCTTCTTGACGTCAAGACCTTTTTCCTAATCACATTAATGGCATGTTCCCCCTCTTCCCATAATCCATTTTTTTTTTTTGTTTTTTCAAAATTTTGAATTTCTCAATTTTGTAGTTTTCAATTCTCATTTTTCTGGGTTTTAATATTTGTTTATGGTCGAGAATTTCAATATTTGTT